>CAMPDV010004444.1:0-33191 GCA_946699065.1 Loxodes magnus
AATACGAAATTTTAATACCAGAGTGAGTTAACAATGTATGAAAAATAGTTGAGTGATTTTTAAAGTAAAAAAAAACATTGTTTTTGATATGTTTTGAAGTGAGAAATTAAAATTTTAATACCAGAGTGAGTTAACAATGTATGAAAAATAGTTGAGTGATTTTTAAAGTAAAAAAAAACATTGTTTTATAAGTGTTTTGAAGTGAGAATAGTAAATTTTAATACCAGAATGAGTTAACAATGTATGAAAAATAGTTGAGTGATTTTTAAAGTAAAAAAAATCATTGTTTTATAAGTGTTTTGAAGTGAGAATACGAAATTTTAATACCAGAGTGAGTTAACAATGTATGAAAAATAGTTGAGTGATTTTTAAAGTAAAAAAAAAACATTGTTTTAGATATTTTGAAGTGAGAATACGAAATTTTAATACCAGAGTGAGTTAACAATGTATGAAAAATAGTTGAGTGTTTTTTAAAGTAAAAAAAAACATTGTTTTAGTTTTGAAGTGAGAAATTAAAATTTTAATACCAGAGTGAGTTAACAATGTATGAAAAATAGTTGAGTGATTTTTAAAGTAAAAAAAAACTTTGTTTTAGTTTTGAAGTGAGAATACTAAATTTTAATACCAGAGTGAGTTAACAATGTATGAAAAATAGTTGAGTGATTTTTAAAGTAAAAAAAAACTTTGTTTTAGTTTTGAAGTGAGAATAGTAAATTTTAATACCAGAGTGAGTTAACAATGTATGAAAAATAGTTGAGTGATTTTTAAAGTAAAAAAAAACATTGTTTTTGTTTTGAAGTGAGAATACGAAATTTTAATACCAGAGTGAGTTAACAATGTATGAAAAATAGTTGAGTGATTTTTAAAGTAAAAAAAAACTTTGTTTTTGATATGTTTTGAAGTGAGAATACGAAATTTTAATACCAGAGTGAGTTAACAATGTATGAAAAATAGTTGAGTGATTTTTAAAGTAAAAAAAAAACATTGTTTTTGTTTTGAAGTGAGAATACGAAATTTTAATACCAGAGTGAGTTAACAATGTATGAAAAATAGTTGAGTGATTTTTAAAGTAAAAAAAATCATTGTTTTATAAGTGTTTTGAAGTGAGAATACGAAATTTTAATACCAGAGTGAGTTAACAATGTATGAAAAATAGTTGAGTGATTTTTAAAGTAAAAAAAAAACATTGTTTTAGTTTTGAAGTGAGAATACGAAATTTTAATACCAGAGTGAGTTAACAATGTATGAAAAATAGTTGAGTGATTTTTAAAGTAAAAAAAAACATTGTTTTATAAGTGTTTTGAAGTGAGAATACGAAATTTTAATACCAGAGTGAGTTAACAATGTATGAAAAATAGTTGAGTGATTTTTAAAGTAAAAAAAAAACATTGTTTTAGTTTTGAAGTGAGAATACTAAATTTTTAATACCAGAGTGAGTTAACAATGTATGAAAAATAGTTGAGTGATTTTTTAAAGTAAAAAAAAACATTGTTTTAGTTTTGAAGTGAGAATACGAAATTTTAATACCAGAGTGAGTTAACAATGTATGAAAAATAGTTGAGTGATTTTTAAAGTAAAAAAAAACATTGTTTTTGATATGTTTTGAAGTGAGAAATTAAAATTTTAATACCAGAGTGAGTTAACAATGTATGAAAAATAGTTGAGTGATTTTTAAAGTAAAAAAAAACATTGTTTTATAAGTGTTTTGAAGTGAGAATAGTAAATTTTAATACCAGAATGAGTTAACAATGTATGAAAAATAGTTGAGTGATTTTTAAAGTAAAAAAATCATTGTTTTATAAGTGTTTTGAAGTGAGAATACGAAATTTTAATACCAGAGTGAGTTAACAATGTATGAAAAAATAGTTGAGTGATTTTTAAAGTAAAAAAAAAACATTGTTTTTTGTTTTGAAGTGAGAATACGAAATTTTAATACCAGAGTGAGTTAACAATGTATGAAAAATAGTTGAGTGTTTTTTTAAAGTAAAAAAAAACATTGTTTTAGTTTTGAAGTGAGAAATTAAAATTTTAATACCAGAGTGAGTTAACAATGTATGAAAAATAGTTGAGTGATTTTTAAAGTAAAAAAAAACTTTGTTTTAGTTTTGAAGTGAGAATACTAAATTTTAATACCAGAGTGAGTTAACAATGTATGAAAAATAGTTGAGTGATTTTTAAAGTAAAAAAAAACATTGTTTTAGTTTTGAAGTGAGAATACTAAATTTTAATACCAGAGTGAGTTAACAATGTATGAAAAATAGTTGAGTGATTTTTAAAGTAAAAAAAAACATTGTTTTTGTTTTGAAGTGAGAATACTAAATTTTAATACCAGAGTGAGTTAACAATGTATGAAAAATAGTTGAGTGATTTTTAAAGTAAAAAAAAACATTGTTTTATAAGTGTTTTGAAGTGAGAATACGAAATTTTAATACCAGAGTGAGTTAACAATGTATGAAAAAAAGTTGAGTGATTTTTAAAGTAAAAAAAAACATTGTTTTAGTTTTGAAGTGAGAATACGAAATTTTAATACCAGAGTGAGTTAACAATGTATGAAAAATAGTTGAGTGATTTTTAAAGTAAAAAAAAACATTGTTTTAGTTTTGAAGTGAGAATACGAAATTTTAATACCAGAGTGAGTTAACAATGTATGAAAAATAGTTGAGTGATTTTTAAAGTAAAAAAAAACATTGTTTTAGTTTTGAAGTGAGAAATTAAAATTTTAATACCAGAGTGAGTTAACAATGTATGAAAAATAGTTGAGTGATTTTTAAAGTAAAAAAAAAACATTGTTTTAGTTTTGAAGTGAGAATACGAAATTTTAATACCAGAGTGAGTTAACAATTTATGAAAAATAGTTGAGTGATTTTTAAAGTAAAAAAAAACATTGTTTTTGATATGTTTCGAAGTGAGAATACGAAATTTTAATACAAGAGTGAGTTAACAATGTATGAAAAATAGTTGAGTGATTTTTAAAGTAAAAAAAAACATTGTTTTTGTTTTGAAGTGAGAATACGAAATTTTAATACCAGAGTGAGTTAACAATGTATGAAAAATAGTTGAGTGATTTTTAAAGTAAAAAAAAACATTGTTTTATAAGTGTTTTGAAGTGAGAATACGAAATTTTAATACCAGAGTGAGTTAACAATGTATGAAAAATAGTTGAGTGATTTTTAAAGTAAAAAAAAACATTGTTTTAGTTTTGAAGTGAGAATACGAAATTTTAATACCAGAGTGAGTTAACAATGTATGAAAAATAGTTGAGTGATTTTTAAAGTAAAAAAAAACATTGTTTTATAAGTGTTTTGAAGTGAGAATACGAAATTTTAATACCAGAGTGAGTTAACAATGTATGAAAAATAGTTGAGTGATTTTTAAAGTAAAAAAAAACATTGTTTTAGTTTTGAAGTGAGAATACTAAATTTTAATACCAGAGTGAGTTAACAATGTATGAAAAATAGTTGAGTGATTTTTAAAGTAAAAAAAAACTTTGTTTTAGTTTTGAAGTGAGAATACTAAATTTTAATACCAGAGTGAGTTAACAATGTATGAAAAATAGTTGAGTGATTTTTAAAGTAAAAAAAAACATTGTTTTTGATATGTTTTGAAGTGAGAAATTAAAATTTTAATACCAGAGTGAGTTAACAATGTATGAAAAATAGTTGAGTGATTTTTAAAGTAAAAAAAAACATTGTTTTATAAGTGTTTTGAAGTGAGAATAGTAAATTTTAATACCAGAATGAGTTAACAATGTATGAAAAATAGTTGAGTGATTTTTAAAGTAAAAAAATCATTGTTTTATAAGTGTTTTGAAGTGAGAATACGAAATTTTAATACCAGAGTGAGTTAACAATGTATGAAAAATAGTTGAGTGATTTTTAAAGTAAAAAAAAACATTGTTTTTGTTTTGAAGTGAGAATACGAAATTTTAATACCAGAGTGAGTTAACAATGTATGAAAAATAGTTGAGTGTTTTTTAAAGTAAAAAAAAACATTGTTTTAGTTTTGAAGTGAGAAATTAAAATTTTAATACCAGAGTGAGTTAACAATGTATGAAAAATAGTTGAGTGATTTTTAAAGTAAAAAAAAACTTTGTTTTAGTTTTGAAGTGAGAATACTAAATTTTAATACCAGAGTGAGTTAACAATGTATGAAAAATAGTTGAGTGATTTTTAAAGTAAAAAAAAACTTTGTTTTAGTTTTGAAGTGAGAATACTAAATTTTAATACCAGAGTGAGTTAACAATGTATGAAAAATAGTTGAGTGATTTTTAAAGTAAAAAAAAACATTGTTTTTGTTTTGAAGTGAGAATACTAAATTTTAATACCAGAGTGAGTTAACAATGTATGAAAAATAGTTGAGTGATTTTTAAAGTAAAAAAAAACATTGTTTTTGATATGTTTTGAAGTGAGAATACTAAATTTTAATACCAGAGTGAGTTAACAATGTATGAAAAATAGTTGAGTGATTTTTAAAGTAAAACAAACATTGTTTTTGTTTTGAAGTGAGAATACGAAATTTTAATACCAGAGTGAGTTAACAATGTATGAAAAATAGTTGAGTGATTTTTAAAGTAAAAAAAAACATTGTTTTTGATATGTTTCGAAGTGAGAATACGAAATTTTAATACCAGAGTGAGTTAACAATGTATGAAAAATAGTTGAGTGATTTTTAAAGTAAAAAAAAACATTGTTTTAGTTTTGAAGTGAGAATACTAAATTTTAATACCAGAGTGAGTTAACAATGTATGAAAAATAGTTGAGTGATTTTTAAAGTAAAACAAACATTGTTTTATAAGTGTTTTGAAGTGAGAAATTAAAATTTTAATACCAGAGTGAGTTAACAATGTATGAAAAATAGTTGAGTGATTTTTAAAGTAAAAAAAAACATTGTTTTAGTTTTGAAGTGAGAAATTAAAATTTTAATACCAGAGTGAGTTAACAATGTATGAAAAATAGTTGAGTGATTTTTAAAGTAAAAAAAAACATTGTTTTAGTTTTGAAGTGAGAATACGAAATTTTAATACCAGAGTGAGTTAACAATGTATGAAAAATAGTTGAGTGATTTTTAAAGTAAAAAAAAACATTGTTTTTGTTTTGAAGTGAGAATACGAAATTTTAATACCAGAATGAGTTAACAATGTATGAAAAATAGTTGAGTGATTTTTAAAGTAAAACAAACATTGTTTTATAAGTGTTTTGAAGTGAGAATACGAAATTTTAATACCAGAGTGAGTTAACAATGTATGAAAAATAGTTGAGTGATTTTTAAAGTAAAAAAAAACATTGTTTTAGTTTTGAAGTGAGAATACGAAATTTTAATACCAGAGTGAGTTAACAATGTATGAAAAATAGTTGAGTGATTTTTAAAGTAAAAAAAAACATTGTTTTAGTTTTGAAGTGAGAATACGAAATTTTAATACCAGAGTGAGTTAACAATGTATGAAAAATAGTTGAGTGATTTTTAAAGTAAAAAAAACATTGTTTTAGTTTTGAAGTGAGAAATTAAAATTTTAATACCAGAGTGAGTTAACAATGTATGAAAAATAGTTGAGTGATTTTTAAAGTAAAAAAAAACATTGTTTTAGTTTTGAAGTGAGAATACGAAATTTTAATACCAGAGTGAGTTAACAATGTATGAAAAATAGTTGAGTGATTTTTAAAGTAAAAAAAAACATTGTTTTATAAGTATTTTGAAGTGAGAATACGAAATTTTAATACCTGAATGAGTTAACAATGTATGAAAAATAGTTGAGTGATTTTTAAAGTAAAACAAACATTGTTTTTGTTTTGAAGTGAGAATACGAAATTTTAATACCAGAGTGAGTTAACAATGTATGAAAAATAGTTGAGTGATTTTTAAAGTAAAAAAAAACATTGTTTTAGTTTTGAAGTGAGAATACTAAATTTTAATACCAGAGTGAGTTAACAATGTATGAAAAATAGTTGAGTGATTTTTAAAGTAAAAAAAAACATTGTTTTTGTTTTGAAGTGAGAATACGAAATTTTAATACCAGAGTGAGTTAACAATGTATGAAAAATAGTTGAGTGATTTTTAAAGTAAAAAAAAACATTGTTTTAGTTTTGAAGTGAGAATACGAAATTTTAATACCAGAGTGAGTTAACAATGTATGAAAAATAGTTGAGTGATTTTTAAAGTAAAAAAAAACATTGTTTTAGTTTTGAAGTGAGAAATTAAAATTTTAATACCAGAGTGAGTTAACAATGTATGAAAAATAGTTGAGTGATTTTTAAAGTAAAAAAAAACATTGTTTTAGTTTTGAAGTGAGAATACGAAATTTTAATACCAGAGTGAGTTAACAATTTATGAAAAATAGTTGAGTGATTTTTAAAGTAAAAAAAAACATTGTTTTTGATATGTTTCGAAGTGAGAATACGAAATTTTAATACCAGAGTGAGTTAACAATGTATGAAAAATAGTTGAGTGATTTTTAAAGTAAAAAAAAACATTGTTTTTGTTTTGAAGTGAGAATACGAAATTTTAATACCAGAGTGAGTTAACAATGTATGAAAAATAGTTGAGTGATTTTTAAAGTAAAAAAAAACATTGTTTTATAAGTGTTTTGAAGTGAGAATACTAAATTTTAATACCAGAGTGAGTTAACAATGTATGAAAAATAGTTGAGTGATTTTTAAAGTAAAAAAAAACATTGTTTTAGTTTTGAAGTGAGAATACGAAATTTTAATACCAGAGTGAGTTAACAATGTATGAAAAATAGTTGAGTGATTTTTAAAGTAAAAAAAAACATTGTTTTAGTTTTGAAGTGAGAATACGAAATTTTAATACCAGAGTGAGTTAACAATTTATGAAAAATAGTTGAGTGATTTTTAAAGTAAAAAAAAACATTGTTTTTGATATGTTTCGAAGTGAGAATACGAAATTTTAATACCAGAGTGAGTTAACAATGTATGAAAAATAGTTGAGTGATTTTTAAAGTAAAAAAAAACATTGTTTTAGTTTTGAAGTGAGAATACTAAATTTTAATACCAGAGTGAGTTAACAATGTATGAAAAATAGTTGAGTGATTTTTAAAGTAAAACAAACATTGTTTTATAAGTGTTTTGAAGTGAGAAATTAAAATTTTAATACCAGAGTGAGTTAACAATGTATGAAAAATAGTTGAGTGATTTTTAAAGTAAAAAAAAACATTGTTTTAGTTTTGAAGTGAGAAATTAAAATTTTAATACCAGAGTGAGTTAACAATGTATGAAAAATAGTTGAGTGATTTTTAAAGTAAAAAAAAACATTGTTTTAGTTTTGAAGTGAGAATACGAAATTTTAATACCAGAGTGAGTTAACAATGTATGAAAAATAGTTGAGTGATTTTTAAAGTAAAAAAAAACATTGTTTTTGTTTTGAAGTGAGAATACGAAATTTTAATACCAGAATGAGTTAACAATGTATGAAAAATAGTTGAGTGATTTTTAAAGTAAAACAAACATTGTTTTATAAGTGTTTTGAAGTGAGAATACGAAATTTTAATACCAGAGTGAGTTAACAATGTATGAAAAATAGTTGAGTGATTTTTAAAGTAAAAAAAAACATTGTTTTAGTTTTGAAGTGAGAATACGAAATTTTAATACCAGAGTGAGTTAACAATGTATGAAAAATAGTTGAGTGATTTTTAAAGTAAAAAAAAACATTGTTTTAGTTTTGAAGTGAGAATACGAAATTTTAATACCAGAGTGAGTTAACAATGTATGAAAAATAGTTGAGTGATTTTTAAAGTAAAAAAAACATTGTTTTAGTTTTGAAGTGAGAAATTAAAATTTTAATACCAGAGTGAGTTAACAATGTATGAAAAATAGTTGAGTGATTTTTAAAGTAAAAAAAAACATTGTTTTAGTTTTGAAGTGAGAATACGAAATTTTAATACCAGAGTGAGTTAACAATGTATGAAAAATAGTTGAGTGATTTTTAAAGTAAAAAAAAACATTGTTTTATAAGTATTTTGAAGTGAGAATACGAAATTTTAATACCTGAATGAGTTAACAATGTATGAAAAATAGTTGAGTGATTTTTAAAGTAAAACAAACATTGTTTTTGTTTTGAAGTGAGAATACGAAATTTTAATACCAGAGTGAGTTAACAATGTATGAAAAATAGTTGAGTGATTTTTAAAGTAAAAAAAAACATTGTTTTAGTTTTGAAGTGAGAATACTAAATTTTAATACCAGAGTGAGTTAACAATGTATGAAAAATAGTTGAGTGATTTTTAAAGTAAAAAAAAACATTGTTTTTGTTTTGAAGTGAGAATACTAAATTTTAATACCAGAGTGAGTTAACAATGTATGAAAAATAGTTGAGTGATTTTTAAAGTAAAAAAAAACATTGTTTTAGTTTTGAAGTGAGAATACGAAATTTTAATACCAGAGTGAGTTAACAATGTATGAAAAATAGTTGAGTGATTTTTAAAGTAAAAAAAAACATTGTTTTAGTTTTGAAGTGAGAAATTAAAATTTTAATACCAGAGTGAGTTAACAATGTATGAAAAATAGTTGAGTGATTTTTAAAGTTAAAAAAAACATTGTTTTAGTTTTGAAGTGAGAATACGAAATTTTAATACCAGAGTGAGTTAACAATTTATGAAAAATAGTTGAGTGATTTTTAAAGTAAAAAAAAACATTGTTTTTGATATGTTTCGAAGTGAGAATACGAAATTTTAATACCAGAGTGAGTTAACAATGTATGAAAAATAGTTGAGTGATTTTTAAAGTAAAAAAAAACATTGTTTTTGTTTTGAAGTGAGAATACGAAATTTTAATACCAGAGTGAGTTAACAATGTATGAAAAATAGTTGAGTGATTTTTAAAGTAAAAAAAAACATTGTTTTATAAGTGTTTTGAAGTGAGAATACGAAATTTTAATACCAGAGTGAGTTAACAATGTATGAAAAATAGTTGAGTGATTTTTAAAGTAAAAAAAAACATTGTTTTAGTTTTGAAGTGAGAATACGAAATTTTAATACCAGAGTGAGTTAACAATTTATGAAAAATAGTTGAGTGATTTTTAAAGTAAAAAAAAACATTGTTTTTGATATGTTTCGAAGTGAGAATACGAAATTTTAATACCAGAGTGAGTTAACAATGTATGAAAAATAGTTGAGTGATTTTTAAAGTAAAAAAAAACATTGTTTTAGTTTTGAAGTGAGAATACTAAATTTTAATACCAGAGTGAGTTAACAATGTATGAAAAATAGTTGAGTGATTTTTAAAGTAAAAAAAAACATTGTTTTAGTTTTGAAGTGAGAATACGAAATTTTAATACCAGAGTGAGTTAACAATGTATGAAAAATAGTTGAGTGATTTTTAAAGTAAAAAAATCATTGTTTTATAAGTGTTTTGAAGTGAGAATACGAAATTTTAATACCAGAGTGAGTTAACAATGTATGAAAAATAGTTGAGTGATTTTTAAAGTAAAAAAAAACATTGTTTTTGTTTTGAAGTGAGAATACGAAATTTTAATACCAGAGTGAGTTAACAATGTATGAAAAATAGTTGAGTGATTTTTAAAGTAAAAAAATCATTGTTTTATAAGTGTTTTGAAGTGAGAATACGAAATTTTAATACCAGAGTGAGTTAACAATGTATGAAAAATAGTTGAGTGATTTTTAAAGTAAAAAAAAACATTGTTTTTGTTTTGAAGTGAGAATACGAAATTTTAATACCAGAGTGAGTTAACAATGTATGAAAAATAGTTGAGTGTTTTTTAAAGTAAAAAAAAACATTGTTTTAGTTTTGAAGTGAGAATACGAAATTTTAATACCAGAGTGAGTTAACAATGTATGAAAAATAGTTGAGTGTTTTTTAAAGTAAAAAAAAACATTGTTTTAGTTTTGAAGTGAGAAATTAAAATTTTAATACCAGAGTGAGTTAACAATGTATGAAAAATAGTTGAGTGATTTTTAAAGTAAAAAAAAACTTTGTTTTAGTTTTGAAGTGAGAATACGAAATTTTAATACCAGAGTGAGTTAACAATGTATGAAAAATAGTTGAGTGATTTTTAAAGTAAAAAAATCATTGTTTTATAAGTGTTTTGAAGTGAGAATACGAAATTTTAATACCAGAGTGAGTTAACAATGTATGAAAAATAGTTGAGTGATTTTTAAAGTAAAAAAAAACATTGTTTTTGTTTTGAAGTGAGAATACGAAATTTTAATACCAGAGTGAGTTAACAATGTATGAAAAATAGTTGAGTGTTTTTTAAAGTAAAAAAAAACATTGTTTTAGTTTTGAAGTGAGAATACGAAATTTTAATACCAGAGTGAGTTAACAATGTATGAAAAATAGTTGAGTGTTTTTTAAAGTAAAAAAAAACATTGTTTTAGTTTTGAAGTGAGAAATTAAAATTTTAATACCAGAGTGAGTTAACAATGTATGAAAAATAGTTGAGTGATTTTTAAAGTAAAAAAAAACTTTGTTTTAGTTTTGAAGTGAGAATACGAAATTTTAATACCAGAGTGAGTTAACAATGTATGAAAAATAGTTGAGTGATTTTTAAAGTAAAAAAAAACATTGTTTTTGTTTTGAAGTGAGAATACGAAATTTTAATACCAGAGTGAGTTAACAATGTATGAAAAATAGTTGAGTGTTTTTTAAAGTAAAAAAAAACATTGTTTTAGTTTTGAAGTGAGAATACGAAATTTTAATACCAGAGTGAGTTAACAATGTATGAAAAATAGTTGAGTGTTTTTTAAAGTAAAAAAAAACATTGTTTTAGTTTTGAAGTGAGAAATTAAAATTTTAATACCAGAGTGAGTTAACAATGTATGAAAAATAGTTGAGTGATTTTTAAAGTAAAAAAAAACATTGTTTTTGTTTTGAAGTGAGAATACGAAATTTTAATACCAGAGTGAGTTAACAATGTATGAAAAATAGTTGAGTGATTTTTAAAGTAAAAAAAAACATTGTTTTTGTTTTGAAGTGAGAATACGAAATTTTAATACCAGAGTGAGTTAACAATGTATGAAAAATAGTTGAGTGTTTTTTAAAGTAAAAAAAAACATTGTTTTAGTTTTGAAGTGAGAAATTAAAATTTTAATACCAGAGTGAGTTAACAATGTATGAAAAATAGTTGAGTGATTTTTAAAGTAAAAAAAAACTTTGTTTTAGTTTTGAAGTGAGAATACTAAATTTTAATACCAGAGTGAGTTAACAATGTATGAAAAATAGTTGAGTGATTTTTAAAGTAAAAAAAAACTTTGTTTTAGTTTTGAAGTGAGAATACGAAATTTTAATACCAGAGTGAGTTAACAATGTATGAAAAATAGTTGAGTGATTTTTAAAGTAAAAAAAAACATTGTTTTTGTTTTGAAGTGAGAATACTAAATTTTAATACCAGAGTGAGTTAACAATGTATGAAAAATAGTTGAGTGATTTTTAAAGTAAAAAAAAACATTGTTTTATAAGTGTTTTGAAGTGAGAATACTAAATTTTAATACCAGAGTGAGTTAACAATGTATGAAAAATAGTTGAGTGATTTTTAAAGTAAAACAAACATTGTTTTAGTTTTGAAGTGAGAATACGAAATTTTAATACCAGAGTGAGTTAACAATGTATGAAAAATAGTTGAGTGATTTTTAAAGTAAAAAAAAACATTGTTTTAGTTTTGAAGTGAGAATACGAAATTTTAATACCAGAGTGAGTTAACAATGTATGAAAAATAGTTGAGTGATTTTTAAAGTAAAAAAAAACATTGTTTTTGTTTTGAAGTGAGAATACGAAATTTTAATACCAGAGTGAGTTAACAATGTATGAAAAATAGTTGAGTGTTTTTTAAAGTAAAAAAAAACATTGTTTTAGTTTTGAAGTGAGAATACGAAATTTTAATACCAGAGTGAGTTAACAATGTATGAAAAATAGTTGAGTGTTTTTTAAAGTAAAAAAAAACATTGTTTTAGTTTTGAAGTGAGAATACTAAATTTTAATACCAGAGTGAGTTAACAATGTATGAAAAATAGTTGAGTGATTTTTAAAGTAAAAAAAAACATTGTTTTAGTTTTGAAGTGAGAATACTAAATTTTAATACCAGAGTGAGTTAACAATGTATGAAAAATAGTTGAGTGATTTTTAAAGTAAAAAAAAACATTGTTTTTGTTTTGAAGTGAGAATACTAAATTTTAATACCAGAGTGAGTTAACAATGTATGAAAAATAGTTGAGTGATTTTTAAAGTAAAAAAAAACTTTGTTTTAGTTTTGAAGTGAGAATACGAAATTTTAATACCAGAATGAGTTAACAATGTATGAAAAATAGTTGAGTGATTTTTAAAGTAAAAAAATCATTGTTTTATAAGTGTTTTGAAGTGAGAATACGAAATTTTAATACCAGAGTGAGTTAACAATGTATGAAAAATAGTTGAGTGATTTTTAAAGTAAAAAAAAACATTGTTTTTGTTTTGAAGTGAGAATACGAAATTTTAATACCAGAGTGAGTTAACAATGTATGAAAAATAGTTGAGTGTTTTTTAAAGTAAAAAAAAACATTGTTTTAGTTTTGAAGTGAGAAATTAAAATTTTAATACCAGAGTGAGTTAACAATGTATGAAAAATAGTTGAGTGATTTTTAAAGTAAAAAAAAACTTTGTTTTAGTTTTGAAGTGAGAATACTAAATTTTAATACCAGAGTGAGTTAACAATGTATGAAAAATAGTTGAGTGATTTTTAAAGTAAAAAAAAACTTTGTTTTAGTTTTGAAGTGAGAATACTAAATTTTAATACCAGAGTGAGTTAACAATGTATGAAAAATAGTTGAGTGATTTTTAAAGTAAAAAAAAACATTGTTTTTGTTTTGAAGTGAGAATACTAAATTTTAATACCAGAGTGAGTTAACAATGTATGAAAAATAGTTGAGTGATTTTTAAAGTAAAAAAAAACATTGTTTTATAAGTGTTTTGAAGTGAGAATACTAAATTTTAATACCAGAGTGAGTTAACAATGTATGAAAAATAGTTGAGTGATTTTTAAAGTAAAACAAACATTGTTTTAGTTTTGAAGTGAGAATACGAAATTTTAATACCAGAGTGAGTTAACAATGTAACTCACTCTGGTATTAAAATTTCGTATTCTCACTTCAAAACAAAAACAATGTTTTTTTTTACTTTAAAAATCACTCAACTATTTTTCATACATTGTTAACTCACTCTGGTATTAAAATTTCGTATTCTCACTTCAAAACACTTATAAAACAATGATTTTTTTACTTTAAAAATCACTCAACTATTTTTCATACATTGTTAACTCACTCTGGTATTAAAATTTCGTATTCTCACTTCAAAACAAAACAATGTTTTTTTTTACTTTAAAAATCACTCAACTATTTTTCATACATTGTTAACTCACTCTGGTATTAAAATTTCGTATTCTCACTTCAAAACACTTATAAAACAATGATTTTTTTACTTTAAAAATCACTCAACTATTTTTCATACATTGTTAACTCACTCTGGTATTAAAATTTCGTATTCTCACTTCAAAACTAAAACAATGTTTTTTTTTACTTTAAAAATCACTCAACTATTTTTCATACATTGTTAACTCACTCTGGTATTAAAATTTAGTATTCTCACTTCAAAACTAAAACAATGTTTTTTTTTACTTTAAAAATCACTCAACTATTTTTCATACATTGTTAACTCACTCTGGTATTAAAATTTCGTATTCTCACTTCGAAACATATCAAAAACAATGTTTTTTTTTACTTTAAAAATCACTCAACTATTTTTCATAAATTGTTAACTCACTCTGGTATTAAAATTTCGTATTCTCACTTCAAAACTAAAACAATGTTTTTTTTTACTTTAAAAATCACTCAACTATTTTTCATACATTGATAACTCACTCTGGTATTAAAATTTCGTATTCTCACTTCAAAACACTTATAAAACAATGTTTTTTTTTACTTTAAAAATCACTCAACTATTTTTCATACATTGTTAACTCACTCTGGTATTAAAATTTCGTATTCTCACTTCAAAACAAAAACAATGTTTTTTTTTACTTTAAAAATCACTCAACTATTTTTCATACATTGTTAACTCACTCTGTATTAAAATTTCGTATTCTCACTTCGAAACATATCAAAAACAATGTTTTTTTTTACTTTAAAAATCACTCAACTATTTTTCATAAATTGTTAACTCACTCTGGTATTAAAATTTCGTATTCTCACTTCAAAACTAAAACAATGTTTTTTTTAACTTTAAAAATCACTCAACTATTTTTCATACATTGTTAACTCACTCTGGTATTAAAATTTTAATTTCTCACTTCAAAACTAAAACAATGTTTTTTTTTACTTTAAAAATCACTCAACTATTTTTCATACATTGTTAACTCACTCTGGTATTAAAATTTCGTATTCTCACTTCAAAACTAAAACAATGTTTTTTTTTACTTTAAAAATCACTCAACTATTTTTCATACATTGTTAACTCACTCTGGTATTAAAATTTAGTATTCTCACTTCAAAACAAAAACAATGTTTTTTTTTACTTTAAAAATCACTCAACTATTTTTCATACATTGTTAACTCACTCTGGTATTAAAATTTAGTATTCTCACTTCAAAACTAAAACAATGTTTTTTTTTACTTTAAAAATCACTCAACTATTTTTCATACATTGTTAACTCACTCTGGTATTAAAATTTCGTATTCTCACTTCAAAACAAAAACAATGTTTGTTTTACTTTAAAAATCACTCAACTATTTTTCATACATTGTTAACTCATTCAGGTATTAAAATTTCGTATTCTCACTTCAAATACTTATAAAACAATGTTTTTTTTTACTTTAAAAATCACTCAACTATTTTTCATACATTGTTAACTCACTCTGGTATTAAAATTTCGTATTCTCACTTCAAAACTAAAACAATGTTTTTTTTTACTTTAAAAATCACTCAACTATTTTTCATACATTGTTAACTCA
Organism: Loxodes magnus; assembly: GCA_946699065.1. Taxonomy (NCBI): domain Eukaryota; phylum Ciliophora; class Karyorelictea; order Loxodida; family Loxodidae; genus Loxodes; species Loxodes magnus. The sequence continues at coordinate 14,945 of CAMPDV010004444.1, forward strand.
CTCTGGTATTAAAATTTTAATTTCTCACTTCAAAACTAAAACAATGTTTTTTTTACTTTAAAAATCACTCAACTATTTTTCATACATTGTTAACTCACTCTGGTATTAAAATTTCGTATTCTCACTTCAAAACTAAAACAATGTTTTTTTTTTACTTTAAAAATCACTCAACTATTTTTCATACATTGTTAACTCACTCTGGTATTAAAATTTCGTATTCTCACTTCAAAACTAAAACAATGTTTTTTTTTACTTTAAAAATCACTCAACTATTTTTCATACATTGTTAACTCACTCTGGTATTAAAATTTCGTATTCTCACTTCAAAACACTTATAAAACAATGTTTGTTTTACTTTAAAATCACTCAACTATTTTTCATACATTGTTAACTCATTCTGGTATTAAAATTTCGTATTCTCACTTCAAAACAAAAACAATGTTTTTTTTTACTTTAAAAATCACTCAACTATTTTTCATACATTGTTAACTCACTCTGGTATTAAAATTTCGTATTCTCACTTCAAAACTAAAACAATGTTTTTTTTTACTTTAAAAATCACTCAACTATTTTTCATACATTGTTAACTCACTCTGGTATTAAAATTTTAATTTCTCACTTCAAAACTAAAACAATGTTTTTTTTTTACTTTAAAAATCACTCAACTATTTTTCATACATTGTTAACTCACTCTGGTATTAAAATTTTAATTTCTCACTTCAAAACACTTATAAAACAATGTTTGTTTTACTTTAAAAATCACTCAACTATTTTTCATACATTGTTAACTCACTCTGGTATTAAAATTTAGTATTCTCACTTCAAAACTAAAACAATGTTTTTTTTTACTTTAAAAATCACTCAACTATTTTTCATACATTGTTAACTCACTCTGGTATTAAAATTTCGTATTCTCACTTCGAAACATATCAAAAACAATGTTTTTTTTTACTTTAAAAATCACTCAACTATTTTTCATAAATTGTTAACTCACTCTGGTATTAAAATTTCGTATTCTCACTTCAAAACTAAAACAATGTTTTTTTTTTACTTTAAAAATCACTCAACTATTTTTCATACATTGTTAACTCACTCTGGTATTAAAATTTCGTATTCTCACTTCAAAACTAAAACAATGTTTTTTTTTACTTTAAAAATCACTCAACTATTTTTCATACATTGTTAACTCACTCTGGTATTAAAATTTAGTATTCTCACTTCAAAACACTTATAAAACAATGTTTTTTTTTACTTTAAAAATCACTCAACTATTTTTCATACATTGTTAACTCACTCTGGTATTAAAATTTCGTATTCTCACTTCAAAACAAAAACAATGTTTTTTTTTACTTTAAAAATCACTCAACATTTTTCATACATTGTTAACTCACTCTGGTATTAAAATTTCGTATTCTCACTTCGAAACATATCAAAAACAATGTTTTTTTTTACTTTAAAAATCACTCAACTATTTTTCATAAATTGTTAACTCACTCTGGTATTAAAATTTCGTATTCTCACTTCAAAACTAAAACAATGTTTTTTTTACTTTAAAAATCACTCAACTATTTTTCATACATTGTTAACTCACTCTGGTATTAAAATTTTAATTTCTCACTTCAAAACTAAAACAATGTTTTTTTTTACTTTAAAAATCACTCAACTATTTTTCATACATTGTTAACTCACTCTGGTATTAAAATTTCGTATTCTCACTTCAAAACTAAAACAATGTTTTTTTTTTACTTTAAAAATCACTCAACTATTTTTCATACATTGTTAACTCACTCTGGTATTAAAATTTCGTATTCTCACTTCAAAACAAAAACAATGTTTTTTTTTACTTTAAAAATCACTCAACTATTTTTCATACATTGTTAACTCACTCTGGTATTAAAATTAGTATTCTCACTTCAAAACTAAAACAATGTTTTTTTTTACTTTAAAAATCACTCAACTATTTTTCATACATTGTTAACTCACTCTGGTATTAAAATTTCGTATTCTCACTTCAAAACAAAAACAATGTTTGTTTTACTTTAAAAATCACTCAACTATTTTTTCATACATTGTTAACTCATTCAGGTATTAAAATTTCGTATTCTCACTTCAAAATACTTATAAAACAATGTTTTTTTTTACTTTAAAAATCACTCAACTATTTTTCATACATTGTTAACTCACTCTGGTATTAAAATTTCGTATTCTCACTTCAAAACTAAAACAATGTTTTTTTTTTACTTTAAAAATCACTCAACTATTTTTCATACATTGTTAACTCACTCTGGTATTAAAATTTTAATTTCTCACTTCAAAACTAAAACAATGTTTTTTTTACTTTAAAAATCACTCAACTATTTTTCATACATTGTTAACTCACTCTGGTATTAAAATTTCGTATTCTCACTTCAAAACTAAAACAATGTTTTTTTTTACTTTAAAAATCACTCAACTATTTTTCATACATTGTTAACTCACTCTGGTATTAAAATTTCGTATTCTCACTTCAAAACTAAAACAATGTTTTTTTTTTACTTTAAAAATCACTCAACTATTTTTCATACATTGTTAACTCACTCTGGTATTAAAATTTCGTATTCTCACTTCAAAACACTTATAAAACAATGTTTGTTTTACTTTAAAAATCACTCAACTATTTTTCATACATTGTTAACTCATTCTGGTATTAAAATTTCGTATTCTCACTTCAAAACAAAAACAATGTTTTTTTTTACTTTAAAAATCACTCAACTATTTTTCATACATTGTTAACTCACTCTGGTATTAAAATTTCGTATTCTCACTTCAAAACTAAAACAATGTTTTTTTTTTACTTTAAAAATCACTCAACTATTTTTCATACATTGTTAACTCACTCTGGTATTAAAATTTTAATTTCTCACTTCAAAACTAAAACAATGTTTTTTTTTACTTTAAAAATCACTCAACTATTTTTCATACATTGTTAACTCACTCTGGTATTAAAATTTTAATTTCTCACTTCAAAACACTTATAAAACAATGTTTGTTTTACTTTAAAAATCACTCAACTATTTTTCATACATTGTTAACTCACTCTGGTATTAAAATTTAGTATTCTCACTTCAAAACTAAAACAATGTTTTTTTTTACTTTAAAAATCACTCAACTATTTTTCATACATTGTTAACTCACTCTGGTATTAAAATTTCGTATTCTCACTTCGAAACATATCAAAAACAATGTTTTTTTTTACTTTAAAAATCACTCAACTATTTTTCATACATTGTTAACTCACTCTGGTATTAAAATTTCGTATTCTCACTTCAAAACAAAAACAATGTTTGTTTTACTTTAAAAATCACTCAACTATTTTTCATACATTGTTAACTCACTCTGGTATTAAAATTTAGTATTCTCACTTCAAAACATATCAAAAACAATGTTTTTTTTTACTTTAAAAATCACTCAACTATTTTTCATACATTGTTAACTCACTCTGGTATTAAAATTTAGTATTCTCACTTCAAAACAAAAACAATGTTTTTTTTTACTTTAAAAATCACTCAACTATTTTTCATACATTGTTAACTCACTCTGGTATTAAAATTTAGTATTCTCACTTCAAAACTAAAACAAAGTTTTTTTTTACTTTAAAAATCACTCAACTATTTTTCATACATTGTTAACTCACTCTGGTATTAAAATTTAGTATTCTCACTTCAAAACTAAAACAAAGTTTTTTTTTACTTTAAAAATCACTCAACTATTTTTCATACATTGTTAACTCACTCTGGTATTAAAATTTTAATTTCTCACTTCAAAACTAAAACAATGTTTTTTTTTACTTTAAAAAACACTCAACTATTTTTCATACATTGTTAACTCACTCTGGTATTAAAATTTCGTATTCTCACTTCAAAACAAAAACAATGTTTTTTTTTACTTTAAAAATCACTCAACTATTTTTCATACATTGTTAACTCACTCTGGTATTAAAATTTCGTATTCTCACTTCAAAACACTTATAAAACAATGATTTTTTTACTTTAAAAATCACTCAACTATTTTTCATACATTGTTAACTCATTCTGGTATTAAAATTTACTATTCTCACTTCAAAACACTTATAAAACAATGTTTTTTTTTTACTTTAAAAATCACTCAACTATTTTTCATACATTGTTAACTCACTCTGGTATTAAAATTTTAATTTCTCACTTCAAAACATATCAAAAACAATGTTTTTTTTTACTTTAAAAATCACTCAACTATTTTTCATACATTGTTAACTCACTCTGGTATTAAAATTTAGTATTCTCACTTCAAAACTAAAACAAAGTTTTTTTTTACTTTAAAAATCACTCAACTATTTTTCATACATTGTTAACTCACTCTGGTATTAAAATTTAGTATTCTCACTTCAAAACTAAAACAATGTTTTTTTTTTACTTTAAAAATCACTCAACTATTTTTCATACATTGTTAACTCACTCTGGTATTAAAATTTCGTATTCTCACTTCAAAACACTTATAAAACAATGTTTTTTTTTACTTTAAAAATCACTCAACTATTTTTCATACATTGTTAACTCACTCTGGTATTAAAATTTCGTATTCTCACTTCAAAACTAAAACAATGTTTTTTTTTACTTTAAAAATCACTCAACTATTTTTCATACATTGTTAACTCACTCTGGTATTAAAATTTCGTATTCTCACTTCAAAACACTTATAAAACAATGTTTTTTTTTACTTTAAAAATCACTCAACTATTTTTCATACATTGTTAACTCACTCTGGTATTAAAATTTCGTATTCTCACTTCAAAACAAAAACAATGTTTTTTTTTACTTTAAAAATCACTCAACTATTTTTCATACATTGTTAACTCACTCTTGTATTAAAATTTCGTATTCTCACTTCGAAACATATCAAAAACAATGTTTTTTTTTACTTTAAAAATCACTCAACTATTTTTCATAAATTGTTAACTCACTCTGGTATTAAAATTTCGTATTCTCACTTCAAAACTAAAACAATGTTTTTTTTTACTTTAAAAATCACTCAACTATTTTTCATACATTGTTAACTCACTCTGGTATTAAAATTTTAATTTCTCACTTCAAAACTAAAACAATGTTTTTTTTTACTTTAAAAATCACTCAACTATTTTTCATACATTGTTAACTCACTCTGGTATTAAAATTTCGTATTCTCACTTCAAAACTAAAACAATGTTTTTTTTTACTTTAAAAATCACTCAACTATTTTTCATACATTGTTAACTCACTCTGGTATTAAAATTTCGTATTCTCACTTCAAAACTAAAACAATGTTTTTTTTTACTTTAAAAATCACTCAACTTTTTTTCATACATTGTTAACTCACTCTGGTATTAAAATTTCGTATTCTCACTTCAAAACACTTATAAAACAATGTTTTTTTTTACTTTAAAAATCACTCAACTATTTTTCATACATTGTTAACTCACTCTGGTATTAAAATTTAGTATTCTCACTTCAAAACAAAAACAATGTTTTTTTTTACTTTAAAAATCACTCAACTATTTTTCATACATTGTTAACTCACTCTGGTATTAAAATTTAGTATTCTCACTTCAAAACTAAAACAATGTTTTTTTTTACTTTAAAAATCACTCAACTATTTTTCATACATTGTTAACTCACTCTGGTATTAAAATTTAGTATTCTCACTTCAAAACTAAAACAAAGTTTTTTTTTACTTTAAAAATCACTCAACTATTTTTCATACATTGTTAACTCACTCTGGTATTAAAATTTTAATTTCTCACTTCAAAACTAAAACAATGTTTTTTTTTACTTTAAAAAACACTCAACTATTTTTCATACATTGTTAACTCACTCTGGTATTAAAATTTCGTATTCTCACTTCAAAACAAAAACAATGTTTTTTTTTTACTTTAAAAATCACTCAACTATTTTTCATACATTGTTAACTCACTCTGGTATTAAAATTTCGTATTCTCACTTCAAAACACTTATAAAACAATGATTTTTTTACTTTAAAAATCACTCAACTATTTTTTCATACATTGTTAACTCATTCTGGTATTAAAATTTACTATTCTCACTTCAAAACACTTATAAAACAATGTTTTTTTTTTACTTTAAAAATCACTCAACTATTTTTCATACATTGTTAACTCACTCTGGTATTAAAATTTTAATTTCTCACTTCAAAACATATCAAAAACAATGTTTTTTTTTTACTTTAAAAATCACTCAACTATTTTTCATACATTGTTAACTCACTCTGGTATTAAAATTTCGTATTCTCACTTCAAAACTAAAACAATGTTTTTTTTTTACTTTAAAAATCACTCAACTATTTTTCATACATTGTTAACTCACTCTGGTATTAAAATTTAGTATTCTCACTTCAAAACTAAAACAATGTTTTTTTTTACTTTAAAAATCACTCAACTATTTTTCATACATTGTTAACTCACTCTGGTATTAAAATTTCGTATTCTCACTTCAAAACACTTATAAAACAATGTTTTTTTTTACTTTAAAAATCACTCAACTATTTTTCATACATTGTTAACTCACTCTGGTATTAAAATTTCGTATTCTCACTTCAAAACTAAAACAATGTTTTTTTTTACTTTAAAAATCACTCAACTATTTTTCATACATTGTTAACTCACTCTGGTATTAAAATTTCGTATTCTCACTTCAAAACACTTATAAAACAATGTTTTTTTTTACTTTAAAAATCACTCAACTATTTTTCATACATTGTTAACTCACTCTGGTATTAAAATTTCGTATTCTCACTTCAAAACAAAAACAATGTTTTTTTTTACTTTAAAAATCACTCAACTATTTTTCATACATTGTTAACTCACTCTGGTATTAAAATTTCGTATTCTCACTTCAAAACATATCAAAAACAAAGTTTTTTTTTACTTTAAAAATCACTCAACTATTTTTCATACATTGTTAACTCACTCTGGTATTAAAATTTCGTATTCTCACTTCAAAACAAAAACAATGTTTTTTTTTACTTTAAAAATCACTCAACTATTTTTCATACATTGTTAACTCACTCTGGTATTAAAATTTACTATTCTCACTTCAAAACTAAAACAAAGTTTTTTTTTACTTTAAAAATCACTCAACTATTTTTCATACATTGTTAACTCACTCTGGTATTAAAATTTAGTATTCTCACTTCAAAACTAAAACAAAGTTTTTTTTTACTTTAAAAATCACTCAACTATTTTTCATACATTGTTAACTCACTCTGGTATTAAAATTTTAATTTCTCACTTCAAAACTAAAACAATGTTTTTTTTTACTTTAAAAAACACTCAACTATTTTTCATACATTGTTAACTCACTCTGGTATTAAAATTTCGTATTCTCACTTCAAAACTAAAACAATGTTTTTTTTTACTTTAAAAATCACTCAACTATTTTTCATACATTGTTAACTCACTCTGGTATTAAAATTTCGTATTCTCACTTCAAAACACTTATAAAACAATGATTTTTTTACTTTAAAAATCACTCAACTATTTTTCATACATTGTTAACTCATTCTGGTATTAAAATTTACTATTCTCACTTCAAAACACTTATAAAACAATGTTTTTTTTTACTTTAAAAATCACTCAACTATTTTTCATACATTGTTAACTCACTCTGGTATTAAAATTTTAATTTCTCACTTCAAAACATATCAAAAACAATGTTTTTTTTTACTTTAAAAATCACTCAACTATTTTTCATACATTGTTAACTCACTCTGGTATTAAAATTTCGTATTCTCACTTCAAAACTAAAACAATGTTTTTTTTTACTTTAAAAATCACTCAACTATTTTTCATACATTGTTAACTCACTCTGGTATTAAAATTTAGTATTCTCACTTCAAAACTAAAACAATGTTTTTTTTTACTTTAAAAATCACTCAACTATTTTTCATACATTGTTAACTCACTCTGGTATTAAAATTTCGTATTCTCACTTCAAAACACTTATAAAACAATGTTTTTTTTTACTTTAAAAATCACTCAACTATTTTTCATACATTGTTAACTCACTCTGGTATTAAAATTTCGTATTCTCACTTCAAAACACTTATAAAACAATGTTTTTTTTTTACTTTAAAAATCACTCAACTATTTTTCATACATTGTTAACTCACTCTGGTATTAAAATTTCGTATTCTCACTTCAAAACAAAAACAATGTTTTTTTTTTACTTTAAAAATCACTCAACTATTTTTCATACATTGTTAACTCACTCTGGTATTAAAATTTCGTATTCTCACTTCAAAACATATCAAAAACAAAGTTTTTTTTTACTTTAAAAATCACTCAACTATTTTTCATACATTGTTAACTCACTCTGGTATTAAAATTTCGTATTCTCACTTCAAAACTAAAACAATGTTTTTTTTTTACTTTAAAAATCACTCAACTATTTTTCATACATTGTTAACTCACTCTGGTATTAAAATTTAGTATTCTCACTTCAAAACTAAAACAATGTTTTTTTTTACTTTAAAAATCACTCAACTATTTTTCATACATTGTTAACTCACTCTGGTATTAAAATTTCGTATTCTCACTTCAAAACACTTATAAAACAATGTTTTTTTTTACTTTAAAAATCACTCAACTATTTTTCATACATTGTTAACTCACTCTGGTATTAAAATTTCGTATTCTCACTTCAAAACTAAAACAATGTTTTTTTTTACTTTAAAAATCACTCAACTATTTTTCATACATTGTTAACTCACTCTGGTATTAAAATTTCGTATTCTCACTTCAAAACACTTATAAAACAATGTTTTTTTTTACTTTAAAAATCACTCAACTATTTTTCATACATTGTTAACTCACTCTGGTATTAAAATTTCGTATTCTCACTTCAAAACACTTATAAAACAATGTTTTTTTTTTACTTTAAAAATCACTCAACTATTTTTCATACATTGTTAACTCACTCTGGTATTAAAATTTCGTATTCTCACTTCAAAACAAAAACAATGTTTTTTTTTACTTTAAAAATCACTCAACTATTTTTCATACATTGTTAACTCACTCTGGTATTAAAATTTCGTATTCTCACTTCAAAACATATCAAAAACAAAGTTTTTTTTTTACTTTAAAAATCACTCAACTATTTTTCATACATTGTTAACTCACTCTGGTATTAAAATTTCGTATTCTCACTTCAAAACTAAAACAATGTTTTTTTTTACTTTAAAAATCACTCAACTATTTTTCATACATTGTTAACTCACTCTGGTATTAAAATTTCGTATTCTCACTTCAAAACAAAAACAATGTTTTTTTTTTACTTTAAAAATCACTCAACTATTTTTCATACATTGTTAACTCACTCTGGTATTAAAATTTCGTATTCTCACTTCAAAACTAAAACAAAGTTTTTTTTTACTTTAAAAATCACTCAACTATTTTTCATACATTGTTAACTCACTCTGGTATTAAAATTTCGTATTCTCACTTCAAAACATATCAAAAACAATGTTTTTTTTTACTTTAAAAATCACTCAACTATTTTTCATACATTGTTAACTCACTCTGGTATTAAAATTTCGTATTCTCACTTCAAAACAAAAACAATGTTTTTTTTTACTTTAAAAATCACTCAACTATTTTTCATACATTGTTAACTCACTCTGGTATTAAAATTTCGTATTCTCACTTCAAAACTAAAACAATGTTTTTTTTTACTTTAAAAATCACTCAACTATTTTTCATACATTGTTAACTCATTCTGGTATTAAAATTTACTATTCTCACTTCAAAACACTTATAAAACAATGTTTTTTTTTACTTTAAAAATCACTCAACTATTTTTCATACATTGTTAACTCACTCTGGTATTAAAATTTCGTATTCTCACTTCAAAACACTTATAAAACAATGTTTTTTTTTACTTTAAAAATCACTCAACTATTTTTCATACATTGTTAACTCACTCTGGTATTAAAATTTCGTATTCTCACTTCAAAACACTTATAAAACAATGTTTTTTTTTACTTTAAAAATCACTCAACTATTTTTCATACATTGTTAACTCACTCTGGTATTAAAATTTCGTATTCTCACTTCAAAACAAAAACAATGTTTTTTTTTACTTTAAAAATCACTCAACTATTTTTCATACATTGTTAACTCACTCTGGTATTAAAATTTCGTATTCTCACTTCAAAACTAAAACAATGTTTTTTTTTACTTTAAAAATCACTCAACTATTTTTCATACATTGTTAACTCACTCTGGTATTAAAATTTCGTATTCTCACTTCAAAACTAAAACAATGTTTTTTTTTACTTTAAAAATCACTCAACTATTTTTCATACATTGTTAACTCACTCTGGTATTAAAATTTCGTATTCTCACTTCAAAACACTTATAAAACAATGTTTTTTTTTTACTTTAAAAATCACTCAACTATTTTTCATACATTGTTAACTCACTCTGGTATTAAAATTTCGTATTCTCACTTCAAAACACTTATAAAACAATGTTTTTTTTTACTTTAAAAATCACTCAACTATTTTTCATACATTGTTAACTCACTCTGGTATTAAAATTTCGTATTCTCACTTCAAAACTAAAACAATGTTTTTTTTTTACTTTAAAAATCACTCAACTATTTTTCATACATTGTTAACTCACTCTGGTATTAAAATTTCGTATTCTCACTTCAAAACACTTATAAAACAATGTTTTTTTTTACTTTAAAAATCACTCAACTATTTTTCATACATTGTTAACTCACTCTGGTATTAAAATTTCGTATTCTCACTTCAAAACACTTATAAAACAATGTTTTTTTTTTACTTTAAAAATCACTCAACTATTTTTCATACATTGTTAACTCATTCTGGTATTAAAATTTACTATTCTCACTTCAAAACACTTATAAAACAATGTTTTTTTTTTACTTTAAAAATCACTCAACTATTTTTCATACATTGTTAACTCACTCTGGTATTAAAATTTCGTATTCTCACTTCAAAACAAAAACAATGTTTTTTTTTACTTTAAAAATCACTCAACTATTTTTCATACATTGTTAACTCACTCTGGTATTAAAATTTCGTATTCTCACTTCAAAACTAAAACAATGTTTTTTTTTACTTTAAAAATCACTCAACTATTTTTCATACATTGTTAACTCACTCTGGTATTAAAATTTCGTATTCTCACTTCAAAACTAAAACAATGTTTTTTTTTACTTTAAAAATCACTCAACTATTTTTCATACATTGTTAACTCACTCTGGTATTAAAATTTAGTATTCTCACTTCAAAACACTTATAAAACAATGTTTTTTTTTACTTTAAAAATCACTCAACTATTTTTCATACATTGTTAACTCACTCTGGTATTAAAATTTCGTATTCTCACTTCAAAACTAAAACAATGTTTTTTTTTACTTTAAAAATCACTCAACTATTTTTCATACATTGTTAACTCACTCTGGTATTAAAATTTCGTATTCTCACTTCAAAACTAAAACAATGTTTTTTTTTACTTTAAAAATCACTCAACTATTTTTCATACATTGTTAACTCACTCTGGTATTAAAATTTCGTATTCTCACTTCAAAACTAAAACAATGTTTTTTTTTTACTTTAAAAATCACTCAACTATTTTTCATACATTGTTAACTCACTCTGGTATTAAAATTTCGTATTCTCACTTCAAAACACTTATAAAACAATGTTTTTTTTTTACTTTAAAAATCACTCAACTATTTTTCATACATTGTTAACTCATTCTGGTATTAAAATTTACTATTCTCACTTCAAAACACTTATAAAACAATGTTTTTTTTTTACTTTAAAAATCACTCAACTATTTTTCATACATTGTTAACTCACTCTGGTATTAAAATTTCGTATTCTCACTTCAAAACAAAAACAATGTTTTTTTTTACTTTAAAAATCACTCAACTATTTTTCATACATTGTTAACTCACTCTGGTATTAAAATTTCGTATTCTCACTTCAAAACATATCAAAAACAATGTTTTTTTTTACTTTAAAAATCACTCAACTATTTTTCATACATTGTTAACTCACTCTGGTATTAAAATTTCGTATTCTCACTTCAAAACATATCAAAAACAATGTTTTTTTTTACTTTAAAAATCACTCAACTATTTTTCATACATTGTTAACTCACTCTGGTATTAAAATTTCGTATTCTCACTTCAAAACATATCAAAAACAAAGTTTTTTTTTTACTTTAAAAATCACTCAACTATTTTTCATACATTGTTAACTCACTCTGGTATTAAAATTTCGTATTCTCACTTCAAAACAAAAAACAATGTTTTTTTTTTACTTTAAAAATCACTCAACTATTTTTCATACATTGTTAACTCACTCTGGTATTAAAATTTCGTATTCTCACTTCAAAACTAAAACAATGTTTTTTTTTACTTTAAAAATCACTCAACTATTTTTCATACATTGTTAACTCACTCTGGTATTAAAATTTAGTATTCTCACTTCAAAACTAAAACAATGTTTTTTTTTACTTTAAAAATCACTCAACTATTTTTCATACATTGTTAACTCACTCTGGTATTAAAATTTAGTATTCTCACTTCAAAACATATCAAAAACAATGTTTTTTTTTACTTTAAAAATCACTCAACTATTTTTCATACATTGTTAACTCACTCTGGTATTAAAATTTCGTATTCTCACTTCAAAACTAAAACAATGTTTTTTTTTTACTTTAAAAATCACTCAACTATTTTTCATACATTGTTAACTCACTCTGGTATTAAAATTTCGTATTCTCACTTCAAAACTAAAACAATGTTTTTTTTTACTTTAAAAATCACTCAACTATTTTTCATACATTGTTAACTCATTCTGGTATTAAAATTTACTATTCTCACTTCAAAACACTTATAAAACAATGTTTTTTTTTACTTTAAAAATCACTCAACTATTTTTCATACATTGTTAACTCACTCTGGTATTAAAATTTCGTATTCTCACTTCAAAACACTTATAAAACAATGTTTTTTTTTACTTTAAAAATCACTCAACTATTTTTCATACATTGTTAACTCACTCTGGTATTAAAATTTCGTATTCTCACTTCAAAACACTTATAAAACAATGTTTTTTTTTACTTTAAAAATCACTCAACTATTTTTCATACATTGTTAACTCACTCTGGTATTAAAATTTCGTATTCTCACTTCAAAACAAAAACAATGTTTTTTTTTACTTTAAAAATCACTCAACTATTTTTCATACATTGTTAACTCACTCTGGTATTAAAATTTCGTATTCTCACTTCAAAACTAAAACAATGTTTTTTTTTACTTTAAAAATCACTCAACTATTTTTCATACATTGTTAACTCACTCTGGTATTAAAATTTCGTATTCTCACTTCAAAACATATCAAAAACAATGTTTTTTTTTTACTTTAAAAATCACTCAACTATTTTTCATACATTGTTAACTCACTCTGGTATTAAAATTTCGTATTCTCACTTCAAAACACTTATAAAACAATGTTTTTTTTTACTTTAAAAATCACTCAACTATTTTTCATACATTGTTAACTCACTCTGGTATTAAAATTTCGTATTCTCACTTCAAAACACTTATAAAACAATGTTTTTTTTTTACTTTAAAAATCACTCAACTATTTTTCATACATTGTTAACTCATTCTGGTATTAAAATTTACTATTCTCACTTCAAAACACTTATAAAACAATGTTTTTTTTTTACTTTAAAAATCACTCAACTATTTTTCATACATTGTTAACTCACTCTGGTATTAAAATTTCGTATTCTCACTTCAAAACAAAAACAATGTTTTTTTTTTACTTTAAAAATCACTCAACTATTTTTCATACATTGTTAACTCACTCTGGTATTAAAATTTCGTATTCTCACTTCAAAACTAAAACAATGTTTTTTTTTACTTTAAAAATCACTCAACTATTTTTCATACATTGTTAACTCACTCTGGTATTAAAATTTCGTATTCTCACTTCAAAACTAAAACAATGTTTTTTTTTACTTTAAAAATCACTCAACTATTTTTCATACATTGTTAACTCACTCTGGTATTAAAATTTCGTATTCTCACTTCAAAACACTTATAAAACAATGTTTTTTTTTACTTTAAAAATCACTCAACTATTTTTCATACATTGTTAACTCACTCTGGTATTAAAATTTCGTATTCTCACTTCAAAACACTTATAAAACAATGTTTTTTTTTACTTTAAAAATCACTCAACTATTTTTCATACATTGTTAACTCACTCTGGTATTAAAATTTCGTATTCTCACTTCAAAACAAAAACAATGTTTTTTTTTACTTTAAAAATCACTCAACTATTTTTCATACATTGTTAACTCACTCTGGTATTAAAATTTCGTATTCTCACTTCAAAACTAAAACAATGTTTTTTTTTTACTTTAAAAATCACTCAACTATTTTTCATACATTGTTAACTCACTCTGGTATTAAAATTTCGTATTCTCACTTCAAAACAAAAACAATGTTTTTTTTTACTTTAAAAATCACTCAACTATTTTTCATACATTGTTAACTCACTCTGGTATTAAAATTTCGTATTCTCACTTCAAAACTAAAACAAAGTTTTTTTTTTACTTTAAAAATCACTCAACTATTTTTCATACATTGTTAACTCACTCTGGTATTAAAATTTCGTATTCTCACTTCAAAACAAAAACAATGTTTTTTTTTACTTTAAAAATCACTCAACTATTTTTCATACATTGTTAACTCACTCTGGTATTAAAATTTCGTATTCTCACTTCAAAACTAAAACAATGTTTTTTTTTACTTTAAAAATCACTCAACTATTTTTCATACATTGTTAACTCACTCTGGTATTAAAATTTCGTATTCTCACTTCAAAACTAAAACAATGTTTTTTTTTACTTTAAAAATCACTCAACTATTTTTCATACATTGTTAACTCACTCTGGTATTAAAATTTCGTATTCTCACTTCAAAACACTTATAAAACAATGTTTTTTTTTTACTTTAAAAATCACTCAACTATTTTTCATACATTGTTAACTCACTCTGGTATTAAAATTTAGTATTCTCACTTCAAAACACTTATAAAACAATGTTTTTTTTTACTTTAAAAATCACTCAACTATTTTTCATACATTGTTAACTCACTCTGGTATTAAAATTTCGTATTCTCACTTCAAAACACTTATAAAACAATGTTTTTTTTTACTTTAAAAATCACTCAACTATTTTTCATACATTGTTAACTCACTCTGGTATTAAAATTTCGTATTCTCACTTCAAAACTAAAACAATGTTTTTTTTTACTTTAAAAATCACTCAACTATTTTTCATACATTGTTAACTCACTCTGGTATTAAAATTTCGTATTCTCACTTCAAAACTAAAACAATGTTTTTTTTTACTTTAAAAATCACTCAACTATTTTTCATACATTGTTAACTCACTCTGGTATTAAAATTTCGTATTCTCACTTCAAAACACTTATAAAACAATGTTTTTTTTTACTTTAAAAATCACTCAACTATTTTTCATACATTGTTAACTCACTCTGGTATTAAAATTTCGTATTCTCACTTCAAAACTAAAACAATGTTTTTTTTTTACTTTAAAAATCACTCAACTATTTTTCATACATTGTTAACTCACTCTGGTATTAAAATTTCGTATTCTCACTTCAAAACACTTATAAAACAATGTTTTTTTTTTACTTTAAAAATCACTCAACTATTTTTCATACATTGTTAACTCACTCTGGTATTAAAATTTCGTATTCTCACTTCAAAACACTTATAAAACAATGTTTTTTTTTTACTTTAAAAATCACTCAACTATTTTTCATACATTGTTAACTCATTCTGGTATTAAAATTTACTATTCTCACTTCAAAACACTTATAAAACAATGTTTTTTTTTACTTTAAAAATCACTCAACTATTTTTTCATACATTGTTAACTCACTCTGGTATTAAAATTTCGTATTCTCACTTCAAAACAAAAACAATGTTTTTTTTTACTTTAAAAATCACTCAACTATTTTTCATACATTGTTAACTCACTCTGGTATTAAAATTTCGTATTCTCACTTCAAAACTAAAACAATGTTTTTTTTTACTTTAAAAATCACTCAACTATTTTTCATACATTGTTAACTCACTCTGGTATTAAAATTTCGTATTCTCACTTCAAAACATATCAAAAACAATGTTTTTTTTTTACTTTAAAAATCACTCAACTATTTTTCATACATTGTTAACTCACTCTGGTATTAAAATTTCGTATTCTCACTTCAAACACTAAAACAATGTTTTTTTTTACTTTAAAAATCACTCAACTATTTTTCATACATTGTTAACTCATTCTGGTATTAAAATTTCGTATTCTCACTTCAAAACAAAAACAATGTTTTTTTTTTACTTTAAAAATCACTCAACTATTTTTCATACATTGTTAACTCACTCTGGTATTAAAATTTCGTATTCTCACTTCAAAACAAAAACAATGTTTTTTTTTACTTTAAAAATCACTCAACTATTTTTCATACATTGTTAACTCACTCTGGTATTAAAATTTTAATTCTCACTTCAAAACTAAAACAATGTTTTTTTTTTAATTTAAAAATCACTCAACTATTTTTCATACATTGTTAACTCACTCTGGTATTAAAATTTCGTATTCTCACTTCAAACACTTATAAAACAATGTTTTTTTTTACTTTAAAAATCACTCAACTATTTTTCATACATTGTTAACTCACTCTGGTATTAAAATTTAGTATTCTCACTTCAAAACATATCAAAAACAATGTTTTTTTTTACTTTAAAAATCACTCAACTATTTTTCATACATTGTTAACTCACTCTGGTATTAAAATTTCGTATTCTCACTTCAAATATCTAAAACAATGTTTTTTTTTACTTTAAAAATCACTCAACTATTTTTCATACATTGTTAACTCACTCTGGTATTAAAATTTTAATTCTCACTTCAAAACTAAAACAATGTTTTTTTTTACTTTAAAAATCACTCAACTATTTTTCATACATTGTTAACTTACTCTGGTATTAAAATTTCGTATTCTCACTTCAAAACTAAAACAATGTTTTTTTTACTTTAAAAATCACTCAACTATTTTTCATACATTGTTAACTCACTCTGGTATTAAAATTTCGTATTCTCACTTCAAAACTAAAACAATGTTTTTTTTTTACTTTAAAAAATCACTCAACTATTTTTCATACATTGTTAACTCACTCTGGTATTAAAATTTAGTATTCTCACTTCAAAACTAAAACAATGTTTTTTTTTACTTTAAAAATCACTCAACTATTTTTCATACATTGTTAACTCACTCTGGTATTAAAATTTCGTATTCTCACTTCAAAACTAAAACAAAGTTTTTTTTTACTTTAAAAATCACTCAACTATTTTTCATACATTGTTAACTCACTCTGGTATTAAAATTTAGTATTCTCACTTCAAAACTAAAACAAAGTTTTTTTTTACTTTAAAAATCACTCAACTATTTTTCATACATTGTTAACTCACTCTGGTATTAAAATTTCGTATTCTCACTTCAAAACAAAAACAATGTTTTTTTTTACTTTAAAAATCACTCAACTATTTTTCATACATTGTTAACTCACTCTGGTATTAAAATTTCGTATTCTCACTTCAAAACTAAAACAATGTTTTTTTTTACTTTAAAAATCACTCAACTATTTTTCATACATTGTTAACTCACTCTGGTATTAAAATTTCGTATTCTCACTTCAAAACTAAAACAATGTTTATTTTTTACTTTAAAAATCACTCAACTATTTTTCATACATTGTTAACTCACTCTGGTATTAAAATTTAGTATTCTCACTTCAAAACATATCAAAAACAATGTTTTTTTTTACTTTAAAAATCACTCAACTATTTTTCATACATTGTTAACTCACTCTGGTATTAAAATTTCGTATTCTCACTTCAAAACTAAAACAATGTTTTTTTTTACTTTAAAAATCACTCAACTATTTTTCATACATTGTTAACTCACTCTGGTATTAAAATTTCGTATTCTCACTTCAAAACTAAAACAATGTTTTTTTTTTACTTTAAAAATCACTCAACTATTTTTCATACATTGTTAACTTACTCTGGTATTAAAATTTCGTATTCTCACTTCA
>CAMPDV010004445.1:0-39758 GCA_946699065.1 Loxodes magnus
TAAAAATAGTTAGATTTAAATTTATATTTAAGGAAATTAAAAATAGTTAGATTTTAATTTAGATTTAGGTAAATTAAAAATAGTTAGATTTAAAATTAGATTTAAGTAAAAAATAGTTAGATTTAAATTTAGATTTAATTAAATTAAAAATAGTTAGATTTATATTTAGATTTAAGTAAATTAAAAATAGTTATATTTAAATTTAGATTTAAGTAAATTAAAAATAGTTAGATTTACATTTAAATTTAAGAAAATAAAAATAGTTAGATTTAAATTTAGATTTAAGTAAATTCAAAATAGTTAGATTTAAATTTATATTTAAGGAAATTAAAAATAGTTAGATTTTAATTTAGATTTAGGTAAATTAAAAATAGTTAGATTTAAATTTAGATTTAAGTAAATAAAAATAGTTAGATTTAAATTTAGATTTAAGGAAATAAGAATAGTTAGATTTAAATTTATATTTAAGTAAATAAAAATAGTTAGATTTAAATTTAGATTTAAGTAAATAAGAATAGTTAGATTTAAATTTAGATTTATTGAAATAAAATAGTTAGATTTAAATTTAGATTTAAGTAAATAAGAATAGTTAGATTTAAATTTAGATTTAAGTAAATTAAAAATAGTTAGATTTAAATTTAGATTTATTGAAATAAAATAGTTAGATTTAAATTTAGATTTAAGTAAATAAGAATAGTTAGATTTAAATTTAGATTTAAGTAAATAAGAATAGTTAGATTTAAATTCAGATTTAAGTAAATAAGAATAGTTAGATTTAAATTTAGATTTAAGTAAATAAAAAATAGTTAGATTTAAATTTATATTTAAGTAAATTAAAAATAGTTAGATTTAAATTTAGATTTAAGGAAATTAAAATAGTTAGATTTAAATTTAGATTTAAGTAAATTAAAAATAGTTAGATTTAAATTTAGAATTAAGTAAATTAAAATAGTTAGATTTAAATTTAGATTTAGGTAAATTAAAAATAGTTAGATTTAAATTTAGAATTAAGTAAATAAAAATAGTTAGATTTAAATTTAGATTTAAGTAAATAAAAATAGTTAGATTTAAATTTAGATTTAAGTAAAAAAAATAGTTAGATTTAAATTTAGATTTAAGTAAATTAAAAATAGTTAGATTTAAATTTAGATTTAAGTAAATTAAAAATAGTTAGATTTAAATTTAGATTTAAGTAAATTAAAATAGTTAGATTTAAATTTAGATTTAGGTAAATTAAAAATAGTTAGATTTAAATTTAGATTTAAGGAAATAAAAATAGTTAGATTTAAATTTAGATTTAAGTAAATTAAAAATAGTTAGATTTAAATTTAGATTTAAGTAAATTAAAATAGTTAGATTTAAATTTAGATTTAAGTAAATTAAAATAGTTAGATTTAAATTTAGATTTAGGTAAATTAAAAATAGTTAGATTTAAATTTAGATTTAAGTAAATTAAAAATAGTTAGATTTAAATTTAGATTTAAGTAAATTAAAAATAGTTAGATTTAAATTTTTATTTAAGGAAATTAAAATAGTTAGATTTAAATTTAGATTTAAGTAAATTAAAAATAGTTAGATTTAAATTTAGAATTAAGTAAATTAAAATAGTTAGATTTAAATTTAGATTTAGGTAAATTAAAAATAGTTAGATTTAAATTTAGAATTAAGTAAATAAAAATAGTTAGATTTAAATTTAGATTTAAGTAAATAAAAATAGTTAGATTTAAATTTAGATTTAGGTAAATTAAAAATAGTTAGATTTAAATTTAGAATTAAGTAAATAAAAATAGTTAGATTTAAATTTAGATTTAAGTAAATTAAAATAGTTAGATTTAAATTTAGATTTAGGTGAATTAAAAATAGTTAGATTTAAATTTAGAATTAAGTAAATAAAAATAGTTAGATTTAAATTTAGATTTAAGTAAATAAAAATAGTTAGATTTAAATTTAGATTTAGGTAAATTAAAAATAGTTAGATTTAAATTTAGAATTAAGTAAATAAAAATAGTTAGATTTAAATTTAGATTTAATTAAATTAAAAATAGTTAGATTTATATTTAGATTTAAGTAAATTAAAATAGTTAGATTTTAATTTAGAATTAAGGAAATAAAAATAGTTAGATTTAAATTTAGATTTAAGGAAATTAAAAATAGTTAGATTTAAATTTAAATTTAAGTAAATTAAAAATAGTTAGATTTAAATTTAGATTTAGGGAAATTAAAAATAGTTAGATTTAAATTTAGATTTAAGTAAATTAAAAATAGTTAGATTTAAATTTAGATTTAGGGAAATTAAAAATAGTTAGATTTAAATTTAGATTTAAGTAAATTAAAAATAGTTAGATTTAAATTTAGATTTAAGTAAAAAATAGTTAGATTTAAATTTTGATTTAAGTAAATTAAAATAGTTAGATTTAAATTTAGATTTAGGTAAATTAAAAATAGTTAGATTTAAATTTAGAATTAAGTAAATAAAAATAGTTAGATTTAAATTTAGATTTAAGTAAATAAAAATAGTTAGATTTAAATTTAGATTTAGGTGAATTAAAAATAGTTAGATTTAAATTTAGATTTAAGTAAATTAAAAATAGTTAGATTTAAATTTAGATTTAAGAAAATAAAAATAGTTAGATTTAAATTTAGATTTAAGTAAATAAAAATAGTTAGATTTAAATTTAGATTTAAGTAAATAAAAATAGTTAGATTTAAATTTAGATTTAGGTGAATTAAAAATAGTTAGATTTAAATTTAGAATTAAGTAAATAAAAATAGTTAGATTTTAATTTAGATTTAAGTAAATAAAAATAGTTAGATTTAAATTTAGATTTAGGTAAATTAAAAATAGTTAGATTTAAATTTAGATTTAAGGAAATTAAAAATAGTTAGATTTTAATTTATATTTAAGTAAATTAAAATAGTTAGATTTAAATTTAGATTTAAGTAAATTAAAATAGTTAGATTTAAATTTAGATTTAAGAAAATAAAAATAGTTAGATTTAAATTTAGATTTAAGTAAATAAAAATAGTTAGATTTAAATTTAGATTTAAGTAAATAAAAATAGTTAGATTTAAATTTAGATTTAGGTGAATTAAAAATAGTTAGATTTAAATTTAGATTTAAGTAAATAAAAATAGTTAGATTTTAATTTAGATTTAAGTAAATTAAAAATAGTTAGATTTAAATTTAGATTTAAGTAAATTAAAAATAGTTAGATTTAAATTTAGATTTAAGTAAATTAAAAATAGTTAGATTTAAATTTAGATTTAAGTAAATTAAAATAGTTAGATTTAAATTTAGATTTAAGTAAATTAAAATAGTTAGATTTAAATTTAGATTTAAGGAAATAAAAATAGTTAGATTTAAATTTAGATTTAAGTAAATAAAAATAGTTAGATTTAAATTTAGATTTAGGTGAATTAAAAATAGTTAGATTTAAATTTAGAATTAAGTAAATAAAAATAGTTAGATTTTAATTTAGATTTAAGTAAATAAAAATAGTTAGATTTAAATTTAGATTTAGGTAAATTAAAAATAGTTAGATTTAAATTTAGATTTAAGGAAATTAAAAATAGTTAGATTTTAATTTATATTTAAGTAAATTAAAATAGTTAGATTTAAATTTAGATTTAAGTAAAT
The DNA here is from genome assembly GCA_946699065.1 of Loxodes magnus. Taxonomy (NCBI): domain Eukaryota; phylum Ciliophora; class Karyorelictea; order Loxodida; family Loxodidae; genus Loxodes; species Loxodes magnus. Next base: position 3,638 of record CAMPDV010004445.1, read on the forward strand.
TAAAAATAGTTAGATTTAAATTTAGATTTAAGAAAATAAAAATAGTTAGATTTAAATTTAGATTTAAGTAAATAAAAATAGTTAGATTTAAATTTAGATTTAAGTAAATAAAAATAGTTAGATTTAAATTTAGATTTAGGTGAATTAAAAATAGTTAGATTTAAATTTAGAATTAAGTAAATAAAAATAGTTAGATTTTAATTTAGATTTAAGTAAATAAAAATAGTTAGATTTAAATTTAGATTTAGGTAAATTAAAAATAGTTAGATTTAAATTTAGATTTAAGGAAATTAAAAATAGTTAGATTTTAATTTATATTTAAGTAAATTAAAATAGTTAGATTTAAATTTAGATTTAAGGAAATTAAAAATAGTTAGATTTAAATTTAAATTTAAGTAAATTAAAAATAGTTAGATTTAAATTTAAATTTAAGTAAATTAAAAATAGTTATATTTAAATTTAAATTTAAGTAAATTAAAAATAGTTAGATTTAAATTTAGATTTAAGTAAATTAAAATAGTTAGATTTAAATTTAGATTTAAGGAAATTAAAAATAGTTAGATTTAAATTTAAATTTAAGTAAATTAAAAATAGTTAGATTTAAATTTAAATTTAAGTAAATTAAAAATAGTTATATTTAAATTTAAATTTAAGTAAATTAAAAATAGTTAGATTTAAATTTAGATTTAAGTAAATTAAAATAGTTAGATTTAAATTTAGATTTAAGTAAATTAAAAATAGTTAGATTTAAATTTAGATTTAAGTAAACAATAGTTAGATTTAAATTTAGATTTAAGTAAATAAGAATAGTTAGATTTAAATTTAGATTTAAGTAAATAAGAATAGTTAGATTTAAATTTAGATTTAAGTAAACAATAGTTAGATTTAAATTCAGATTTAAGTAAATAAGAATAGTTAGATTTAAATTCAGATTTAAGTAAATAAGAATAGTTAGATTTAAATTTAGATTTAAGTAAATAAGAATAGTTAGATTTAAATTTAGATTTAAGTAAACAATAGTTAGATTTAAATTCAGATTTAAGTAAATAAGAATAGTTAGATTTAAATTTAGATTTAAGTAAATAAAAATAGTTAGATTTAAATTTAGATTTAAGTAAATTAAAAATAGTTAAATTTAAATTTAGATTTAAATTAAAAATAGTTAGATTTAAATTTAGATTTAAGTAAAAAATAGTTAGATTTAAATTTAGATTTAAGGAAATAAGAATAGTTAGATTTAAATTTAGATTTAAGTAAATTAAAAATAGTTAGATTTAAATTTAGATTTAAGTAAATTAAAAATAGTTAAATTTAAATTTAGATTTAAATTAAAAATAGTTAGATTTAAATTTAGATTTAAATTAAAAATAGTTAGATTTAAATTAAGATTTAAGTAAATAAGAATAGTTAGATTTAAATTTAGATTTAAGTAAATAAGAATAGTTAGATTCAAATTTATATTTAAGTAAACAATAGTTAGATTTAAATTTAGATTTAAGTAAATAAGAATAGTTAGATTTAAATTTAGATTTAAGTAAATAAGAATAGTTAGATTTAAATTCAGATTTATTGAAATAAGAATAGTTAGATTTAAATTTAGATTTAAGTAAATAAAAATAGTTAGATTTAAATTTAGAATTAAGAAATAAAAATAGTTAGATTTAAATTTAGAATTGAGGAAATAAAAATAGTTAGATTTAAATTTAGAATTGAGGAAATTAAAAATAGTTAGATTTAAATTTAGATTTAAGTAAATTAAAAATAGTTAGATTTAAATTTAGATTTAAGTAAAAAATAGTTAGATTTAAATTTTGATTTAAGTAAATTAAAATAGTTAGATTTAAATTTAGATTTAGGTAAATTAAAAATAGTTAGATTTAAATTTAGAATTAAGTAAATAAAAATAGTTAGATTTAAATTTAGATTTAAGTAAATAAAAATAGTTAGATTTAAATTTAGATTTAGGTGAATTAAAAATAGTTAGATTTAAATTTAGATTTAAGTAAATTAAAAATAGTTAGATTTAAATTTAGATTTAAGAAAATAAAAATAGTTAGATTTAAATTTAGATTTAAGTAAATTAAAATAGTTAGATTTAAATTTAGATTTAAGTAAATTAAAAATAGTTAGATTTAAATTTAGATTTAAGTAAATTAAAAATAGTTAGATTTAAATTTAGATTTAAGTAAATTAAAATAGTTAGATTTAAATTTAAATTTAAGTAAATTAAAAATAGTTATATTTAAATTTAAATTTAAGTAAATTAAAATAGTTAGATTTAAATTTAAAATTAAGGAAATTAAAAATAGTTAGATTGAAATTTAGAATTAAGTAAATTAAAATAGTTAGATTTAAATTTAGATTTAAGTAAAAAAGAATAGTTAGATTTAAATTTAGATTTAAGTAAATTAAAAATAGTTAGATTTAAATTTAAATTTAAGTAAATTAAAAATAGTTAGATTTAAATTTAAATTTAAGTAAATTAAAAATAGTTATATTTAAATTTAAATTTAAGTAAATTAAAAATAGTTAGATTTAAATTTAGATTTAAGTAAATTAAAATAGTTAGATTTAAATTTAGATTTAAGTAAATTAAAAATAGTTAGATTTAAATTTAGATTTAAGTAAATTAAAAATAGTTAGATTTAAATTTAGATTTAAGTAAATTAAAATAGTTAGATTTAAATTTAAATTTAAGTAAATTAAAAATAGTTATATTTAAATTTAAATTTAAGTAAATTAAAATAGTTAGATTTAAATTTAAAATTAAGGAAATTAAAAATAGTTAGATTTAAATTTAGAATTAAGTAAATTAAAATAGTTAGATTTAAATTTAGATTTAAGTAAAAAAGAATAGTTAGATTTAAATTTAGATTTAAGTAAATTAAAATAGTTAGATTTAAATTTAGATTTAGGTGAATTAAAAATAGTTAGATTTAAATTTAGAATTAAGTAAATAAAAATAGTTAGATTTAAATTTAGATTTAGGTAAATTAAAATAGTTAGATTTAAATTTAAATTTAGGTAAAATAAAAATAGTTAGATTTAAATTTAGATTTAAGTAAATTAAAAATAGTTAGATTTATATTTAGATTTAAGTAAAAAATAGTTAGATTTAAATTTAGATTTAGGTAAATTAAAAATAGATAAATTTAAATTCAGATTTAAGTAAATTAAAATAGTTAGATTTAAATTTAGATTTAAGGAATTAAGAATAGTTAGATTTAAATTTAGATTTAAGTAAATTAAAATAGTTAGATTTAAATTTAGATTTAAGTAAAAAATAGTTAGATTTTAATTTAGAATTAAGTAAATTAAAAATAGTTAGATTTAAATTTAGAATTAAGGAAATAAAAATAGTTAGATTTAAATTTAAATTTAAGTAAATTAAAAATAGTTAGATTTAAATTTAAATTTAAGTAAATTAAAAATAGTTAGATTTAAATTTAGATTTAAATTAAAAATAGTTAGATTTAAATTTAGATTTAAGTAAATAAGAATAGTTAGATTCAAATTTATATTTAAGTAAACAATAGTTAGATTTAAATTTAGATTTAAGTAAATAAGAATAGTTAGATTTAAATTTAGATTTAAGTAAATAAGAATAGTTAGATTTAAATTTAGATTTAAGTAAACAATAGTTAGATTTAAATTCAGATTTAAGTAAATAAGAATAGTTAGATTTAAATTCAGATTTAAGTAAATAAGAATAGTTAGATTTAAATTTAGATTTAAGTAAACAATAGTTAGATTTAAATTTAGATTTAAGTAAACAATAGTTAGATTTAAATTCAGATTTAAGTAAATAAGAATAGTTAGATTTAAATTTAGATTTAAGTAAATAAAAATAGTTAGATTTAAATTTAGATTTAAGTAAATTAAAAATAGTTAAATTTAAATTTAGATTTAAATTAAAAATAGTTAGATTTAAATTTAGATTTAAATTAAAAATAGTTAGATTTAAATTAAGATTTAAGTAAAAAATAGTTAGATTTAAATTTAGATTTAAGGAAATAAGAATAGTTAGATTTAAATTTAGATTTAAGTAAATTAAAATAGTTAGATTTAAATTTAGATTAAATAAATTAAAAATAGTTAAATTTAAATTTAGATTTAAATTAAAAATAGTTAGATTTAAATTTAGATTTAAATTAAAAATAGTTAGATTTAAATTTAGATTTAAGTAAAAAATAGTTAGATTTAAATTTAGATTTAAGGAAATAAGAATAGTTAGATTTAAATTTAGATTTAAGTAAATTAAAATAGTTAGATTTAAATTTAGATTTAAGTAAATTAAAAATAGTTAAATTTAAATTTAGATTTAAATTAAAAATAGTTAGATTTAAATTTAGATTTAAATTAAAAATAGTTAGATTTAAATTAAGATTTAAGTAAATAAGAATAGTTAGATTTAAATTTAGATTTAAGTAAATAAGAATAGTTAGATTCAAATTTATATTTAAGTAAACAATAGTTAGATTTAAATTTAGATTTAAGTAAATAAGAATAGTTAGATTTAAATTTAGATTTAAGTAAATAAGAATAGTTAGATTTAAATTCAGATTTATTGAAATAAGAATAGTTAGATTTAAATTTAGATTTAAGTAAATAAAAATAGTTAGATTTAAATTTAGAATTAAGAAATAAAAATAGTTAGATTTAAATTTAGAATTGAGGAAATAAAAATAGTTAGATTTAAATTTAGAATTGAGGAAATAAAAATAGTTAGATTTAAATTTAGATTTAAGTAAATTAAAATAGTTAGATTTTAATTTAGATTTAAGTAAATTAAAATAGTTAGATTTAAATTTAGATTTAAGTAAAAAATAGTTAGATTTAAATTTAGATTTAAGTAAATTAAAAATAGTTAGATTTAAATTTAAATTTAAGTAAATTAAAAATAGTTAGATTTACATTTAGAATTGAGGAAATAAAAATAGTTAGATTTTAATTTAGATTTAAGTAAATTAAAATAGTTAGATTTAAATTTAAATTTAAGTAAATTAAAAATAGTTAGATTTACATTTAGAATTGAGGAAATAAAAATAGTTAGATTTTAATTTAGATTTAAGTAAATTAAAATAGTTAGATTTAAATTCAGATTTAAGTAAATAATAGTTATATTTAAATTTAGATTTAAGTAAAAAATAGTTAGATTTAAATTTAGATTTAAGTAAATTAAAATAGTTAGATTTAAATTTAGATTTAGGTAAATTAAAAATAGTTAGATTTAAATTTAGATTTAAGTAAATTAAAAATAGTTAGATTTAAATTTAGATTTAAGAAAATAAAAATAGTTAGATTTAAATTTAGATTTAGGTAAATTAAAATAGTTAGATTTAAATTTAGATTTAAGTAAAAAATAGTTAGATTTAAATTTAGATTTAAGTAAATTAAAAATAGTTAGATTTAAATTTAGATTTAAGTAAATTAAAATAGTTAGATTTAAATTTAGATTTAAGTAAATTAAAATAGTTAGATTTAAATTTAGATTTAGGTAAATTAAAAATAGTTAGATTTAAATTTAGATTTAAGTAAATTAAAATAGTTAGATTTAAATTTAGATTTAGGTAAATTAAAAATAGTTAGATTTAAATTTAGATTTAAGGAAATAAAAATAGTTAGATTTAAATTTAGATTTAAGTAAAAAATAGTTAGATTTAAATTTAGATTTAAGTAAATTAAAAATAGTTAGATTTAAATTTAGATTTAAGTAAATTAAAATAGTTAGATTTAAATTTAGATTTAAGTAATCTAAAATAGTTAGATTTAAATTTAGATTTAGGTAAATTAAAAATAGTTAGATTTAAATTTAGATTTAAGGAAATAAAAATAGTTAGATTTAAATTTAGATTTAAGTAAATTAAAAATAGTTAGATTTAAATTTAGATTTAAGTAAATTAAAATAGTTAGATTTAAATTTAGATTTAGGTAAATTAAAAATAGTTAGATTTAAATTTAGATTTAAGGAAATAAAAATAGTTAGATTTAAATTTAGATTTAAGTAAATAAAAATAGTTAGATTTAAATTTGGATTTAAGTAAAAAATAGTTAGATTTATATTTAGATTTAAGTAAATTAAAAATAGTTAGATTTAAATTTAAATTTAAGTAAATTAAAAATAGTTAGATTTACATTTAGAATTGAGGAAATAAAAATAGTTAGATTTTAATTTAGATTTAAGTAAATTAAAATAGTTAGATTTAAATTCAGATTTAAGTAAATAATAGTTATATTTAAATTTAGATTTAAGTAAATTAAAATAGTTAGATTTAAATTTAGATTTAAGTAAATTAAAAATAGTTAGATTTAAATTTAGAATTAAGGAAATAAAAATAGTTAGATTTAAATTTAGATTTAAGTAAATTAAAATAGTTAGATTTAAATTTAGATTTAGGTAAATTAAAAATAGTTAGATTTAAATTTAGATTTAAGGAAATAAAAATAGTTAGATTTAAATTTAGATTTAAGTAAAAAATAGTTAGATTTAAATTTAGATTTAAGTAAATTAAAAATAGTTAGATTTAAATTTAGATTTAAGTAAATTAAAATAGTTAGATTTAAATTTAGATTTAAGTAAATTAAAATAGTTAGATTTAAATTTAGATTTAGGTAAATTAAAAATAGTTAGATTTAAATTTAGATTTAAGGAAATAAAAATAGTTAGATTTAAATTTAGATTTAAGTAAATTAAAAATAGTTAGATTTAAATTTAGATTTAAGTAAATTAAAATAGTTAGATTTAAATTTAGATTTAAGTAAATTAAAATAGTTAGATTTAAATTTAAATTTAGGTAAATTAAAAATAGTTAGATTTAAATTTAGATTTAAGTAAATTAAAATAGTTAGATTTAAATTTAGATTTAGGTAAATTAAAAATAGTTAGATTTAAATTTAGATTTAAGGAAATAAAAATAGTTAGATTTAAATTTAGATTTAAGTAAAAAATAGTTAGATTTAAATTTAGATTTAAGTAAATTAAAAATAGTTAGATTTAAATTTAGATTTAAGTAAATTAAAATAGTTAGATTTAAATTTAGATTTAAGTAAATTAAAATAGTTAGATTTAAATTTAGATTTAGGTAAATTAAAAATAGTTAGATTTAAATTTAGATTTAAGGAAATAAAAATAGTTAGATTTAAATTTAGATTTAAGTAAATTAAAAATAGTTAGATTTAAATTTAGATTTAAGTAAATTAAAATAGTTAGATTTAAATTTAGATTTAAGTAAATTAAAATAGTTAGATTTAAATTTAGATTTAGGTAAATTAAAAATAGTTAGATTTAAATTTAGATTTAAGTAAATAAAAATAGTTAGATTTAAATTTAGATTTAAGTAAATAAAAATAGTTAGATTTAAATTTAGATTTAAGTAAAAAATAGTTAGATTTATATTTAGATTTAAGTAAATTAAAAATAGTTAGATTTAAATTTAGATTTAAGAAAATTAAAAATAGTTAGATTTAAATTTAGAATTAAGGAAATAAAAAATAGTTAGATTTATATTTAGATTTAAGTAAAAATAGTTAGATTTAAATTTAGATTTAGGTAAATTAAAAATAGTTAGATTTAAATTTAGATTTAAGAAAATAAAAATAGTTAGATTGAAATTTAGATTTAAGTAAATAATTAATAGTTAGATTTAAATTTAGATTTAAGTAAAAAATAGTTAGATTTTAATTTAGATTTAAGTAAATTAAAATAGTTAGATTTAAATTTAGATTTAAGTAAATTAGAATAGTTAGATTTAAATTTAGATTTAAGTAAATTAAAAATAGTTAGATTTTAATTTAGGTTTAAGTAAATTAAAAATAGTTAGATTTAAATTTATATTTAAGTAAAAAATAGTTAGATTTAAATTTAGATTTAAGTAAAAAATAGTTAGATTTAAATTTAGATTTAAGTAAAAAATAGTTAGATTTAAATTTATATTTAAGGAAATTAAAAATAGTTAGATTTAAATTTAAATTTAAGAAAATAAAAATAGTTAGATTTAAATTTAGATTTAGGTAAATTAAAAATAGTTAGATTTAAATTTAGATTTAAGTAAACAATAGTTAGATTTAAATTCAGATTTAAGTAAATAAGAATAGTTAGATTTAAATTCAGATTTAAGTAAATAAGAATAGTTAGATTTAAATTTAGATTTAAGTAAATTAAAATAGTTAGATTTAAATTTAGATTTAAGTAAATTAAAATAGTTAGATTTAAATTTAGATTTAAGTAAATAAAAATAGTTAGATTTAAATTTAGATTTAAGTAAATTAAAATAGTTAGATTTAAAATTAGATTTAAGTAAATTAAAAATAGTTAGATTTTAATTTAGGTTTAAGTAAATTCAAAATAGTTAGATTTAAATTTATATTTAAGGAAATTAAAAATAGTTAGATTTAAATTTAAATTTAAGTAAATTAAAAATAGTTAGATTTAAATTTAGAATTGAGGAAATAAAAATAGTTAGATTTTAATTTAGATTTAAGTAAATAAAAATAGTTAGATTTAAAATTAGATTTAAGGAAATTAAAAATAGTTAGATTTAAATTTAGATTTAAGTAAATAAAAATAGTTAGATTTAAATTCAGATTTAAGTAAATAATAGTTATATTTAAATTTAGATTTAAGTAAAAAATAGTTAGATTTAAATTTAGATTTAAGTAAATAAAAATAGTTAGATTTAAATTTAGATTTAAGGAAATTAAAAATAGTTATATTTAAATTTAAATTTAAGTAAATTAAAAATAGTTAGATTTAAATTTAGAATTGAGGAAATAAAAATAGTTAGATTTTAATTTAGATTTAAGTAAATAAAAATAGTTAGATTTAAATTTATATTTAAGGAAATTAAAAATAGTTAGATTTTAATTTAGATTTAGGTAAATCAAAAATAGTTAGATTTAAAATTAGATTTAAGTAAATTAAAAATAGTTAGATTAAAATTTAGATTTAAGTAAATTCAAAATAGTTAGATTTAAATTTAGATTTAAGTAAATTAGAATAGTTAGATTTAAATTTAGATTTAAGTAAATTAAAAATAGTTAGATTTTAATTTAGGTTTAAGTAAATAAGAATAGTTAGATTTAAATTCAGATTTAAGTAAATAAGAATAGTTAGATTTAAATTTATATTTAAGTAAATAAAAAATAGTTAGATTTAAATTTAGATTTAAGTAAAAAATAGTTAGATTTAAATTTATATTTAAGGAAATTAAAAATAGTTAGATTTTAATTTAGATTTAGGTAAATCAAAAATAGTTAGATTTAAAATTAGATTTAAGTAAATTAAAAATAGTTAGATTTAAATTTAGATTTAAGGAAATAAAAATAGTTAGATTTAAATTTAGATTTAAGTAAATTAGAATAGTTAGATTTAAATTTAGATTTAAGTAAATTAAAATAGTTAGATTTAAATTTAGATTTAAGTAAATTAGAATAGTTAGATTTAAATTTAGATTTAAGTAAATTAAAAATAGTTAGATTTAAATTTAGAATTAAGTAAATTAAAAATAGTTAGATTTAAATTTATATTTAAGTAAATTAAAAATAGTTAGATTTAAATTTAGATTTAAGTAAATTAAAATAGTTAGATTTAAATTTAGATTTAAGTAAAAAATAGTTAGATTTAAATTTATATTTAAGGAAATTAAAAATAGTTAGATTTAAATTTAGATTTAAGGAAATTAAAAATAGTTAGATTTAAATTTAGATTTAAGTAAATAAAAATAGTTAGATTTAAATTTAGATTTAAGTAAAAAATAGTTAGATTTAAATTTAGATTTAAGTAAATTAGAATAGTTAGATTTAAATTTAGATTTAAGTAAATAAAAATAGTTAGATTTAAATTTAGATTTAAGTAAATAAAAATAGTTAGATTTAAATTTAGATTTAAGTAAAAAATAGTTAGATTTAAATTTAGATTTAAGTAAATTAGAATAGTTAGATTTAAATTTAGATTTAAGTAAATAAAAATAGTTAGATTTAAATTTAGATTTAAGTAAATAAAAATAGTTAGATTTAAATTTAGATTTAATTAAATTAAAAATAGTTAGATTTATATTTAGATTTAAGTAAAAAAGAATAGTTATATTTAAATTTAAATTTAAGTAAATTAAAAATAGTTAGATTTAAATTTAGATTTAAGTAAATTAAAAATAGTTAGGTTTAAATTTATATTTAAGGAAATTAAAAATAGTTAGATTTAAATTCAGATTTAAGTAAATTAAAATAGTTAGATTTAAATTTAGATTTAAGAAAATAAAAATAGTTAGATTTAAATTTAGATTTAAGTAAATTAAAAATAGTTAGATTTAAATTTTGATTTGAGAAAATAAAAATATTTAGATTTTAATTTAGATTTAAGTAAATTAAAAATAGTTAGATTTTTATTTAGATTTAAGGAAATTAAAAATAGTTAGATTTAAATTTAGATTTTGGTAAATTAAAAATAGTTAGATTTAAATTTAGAATTAAGGACATAAAAATAGTTAGATTTATATTTAGATTTAAGTAAAAATAGTTAGATTTAAATTTAGATTTAAGTAAATTAAAAATAGTTAGTTTTAAATTAAGATTTAAGTAAATTAAAAATAGTTAGATTTAAAATTAGATTTAAGTAAATTAAAAATAGTAAGATTAAAATTTAGATTTAAGTAAATTCAAAATAGTTAGATTTAAATTTAGATTTAAGGTTAATTTAAATTTTTATAATTACCTTTGATTCATTTAATTTTATTAAAAAAAAACATCTATAATTAATATTATGAAAAATTTTAAATCATTATTTTTTTGTATTATAAAATTTTTTAATCTTTATTTATTTGCTGTAAATTTTTGCATAATTTAAATTACTGCACAGAATTATTTTTAGGAGTCTATTTCTTGAAGTAACGATTTTGAAGTTATGTATAAAAAATTACAATTTTGTTCTAATCGTTCTAAGCATTTTAATTTTTAAATTTTTTTTTCTTCTAAAATTTTAATTTTTTATCAGGTTAAATCCAAAAAATTTTCATACTGTCCAAGCATTTTTTTATGATTTATGGAAGATATCTTAAGTTTTTATAAAATAATGAATATAAATAGAATTTATTTTTTGTTAAAAGAAAATAATAGAACAATTATAAAATGATAGACTTAAATAATTTTTTTTTCAAATTTCTATACTACTCAAGATTTTTGGAACGAATGAATTTGAAAGATGAAAAATTGTAATTTTTTTCAGATTTCAAGGTGATCGTATGCTTATTTTTTTAATAATAATTTTTTATAACTTAATTAAACAGTTATTTTTATTGAAAATATAAATTAGTTTGTTACTCTATATCTTACATTAAAAATTCTTAACAAAAAAACTTTTTTTTAAAAAAAGGTATGAATGAATTAAGTAGTATATTTACGTGATTTCACTTTTATTTAGTTAATCACAAATATAAAGTTTAATGTTAAATAAAAGATTCTTCATATTTTCTTTGATCTTGTTTATCATACGTTCAAGGATTTTTAATCTATCTTTTCTGAGAGTTTCTGATAGATCGATTCCTATTAATATCTTATTAAATTTTTTCATTGCATGCTATATGTTTGAGCTTCTTTGCTTATGCTTAGTATTTTTTCCTGTTATGTTTAAATTCTTGATTACAATGTATCCTGAAAATATTTTCCCTCTATTTTTCTACTATATTCTTTTATTTTCATTAGAATTTTAAAAAGCTTCTAACTTTGTGCCCAGGTCGCTTGTAGTATCAACATCTCATTTTTTACCAATAGGGAATATAATTTGTTGTAGGCTGTTGCTCTACATCCATCAGATAATTTATCTACATTTTTGCAGTAATATGCATTCATTTAACTCTGCGTATTGATTAAACTTTTTTTTTATTTATTCTTTCCAGATAATTCCTAGCTATTTATTTTCGATTTTTTTTCTTATGAGTTAATCATTAGGTGTTCAATTTTTCTTTCGTGTTCTAGTACAGTTCCAAAAATTTTTAAATTTTCTAACTTTATTACATAAATTCTTAAAGTATTTTTTATTAATCGTAACTTGACTAAGATAATTCCTTTTGAGAAGAGATGTTTAACAAGCAATTTTCTTTTTATATATAATATATAATATTTATTCAAAAATTAAATAACACTAAATTAACTACATTTAAAAAGAACTAAAAAGTGAAAAATTTAATGAAAAAGCATCTATAAATAAAAAAAATTTTAATTTAGTTAATAAAAATGATTACAAAGATTGTAATGAAAATTAAATCATGAAAGCTAATAATAAAACAATGAAAGTTACAAAATTCAAATCGTAATATACATCTTTAATTTTTTTTAAGTAATTTAAAAAAATTCTTAAGAAGATTTTGTTAAAAACCAAGAAAGAGTTGGGTGGAAAATTTAAGGCGTGGAATAACACTTTTAAAAAACGGGTAAAAAATCATATCGATGTAAAACTTTAAAAATCTAAAAGATGAAAAGTAAATTAAAAAAATTATTTGTAAGAATTAAAAAAAACACGAAAGCTTTATAAAAATCCTATTAATTAATTTCAACTTAAAGAGTTTTAGACTGCAACTTCTTGCAGTTTAACGCCCCTAACACTCCCTTGGGGATATCCTGTTGCTTTCGAAAAGCAGCTGCCAGGGAGCTCCATCGCTATGGGCAGCCAGGCTTCAAGCCCCTACCAGGAGTGGATAATCAAAAGGAAGGTGTTCCCTTGCAAAGGTTGACTTTGACCAGGGACTTTCTCAGCGACAGGAAAGGAATTTGTTCCTAGCCATAAAACCAGAAAGTATGATTCAGAAGTCAATCTCAGCTCCCACCATCTTTTTAATTATAAAAATCCTATTTATAAAGATATAATAAAATAATTAAAAATAGCTAAGATTTGAACTTAGATTAAATATTAACCTTTAAAGAAAAAAAATGAAAAAACTCAAAACAAACCTAATTTTGAGGAAAAAATTAAAAAAAATGAAAAAACTCAAAACAAACCTAACATTTAAAATTTTTTATGAAAAAAATTAAAAACGAATCAATCAAAAACTTATGTATTCAAAATCTTCGCAGAATCTCAAAAGAAATAAAAAAATATATATAGACACTGCAAAAAAATAATTTAATTATCAAAAAAACGAACAAATTAAAAAAATAGAGAAAAAAAATGATTTATTGTAAACATAAAACTTAAAATGTATAACAGATTTTCTTTCCAATAAGAAAATCTCTTATATGGACTTCTGAAAGCTTTAGATCAAAGCTTAAGTTAAAATAAGTAAGATTGAAGGCATTTCAATGAACAGTAAAGTGAAGAAGAAAAGTAAGAAGAGAAGTGAGAAAATCAGTTTTAAGGAAGTCTTTAAGTTTTAAATAAAGCTTAATTTAAAGTAAGTATACATTTATAGATATATTCTAACAAAGAATAGTATACTTTCTAAAAGCAAATTGTAAGGGGCGAGAGCAAACTATTAAATAGACTTAATATCAGTTTTTTTTCTAGAATAATGTAAGAACCTTAAAGGAAAGCAAGATGCAGAGTTTAATCATAAAAGAAAAACCAGATTTTATCAAAGAAAGAATGAAAAAACTATGAAAAGGGTAAGAAGCAGTTTATTTCTGTAATGGAAATTGAAAAACAAAATTTAAGGAAACTTAATTTACGAAGACAAAAGAAAGTATAAATAAAAAGATATAATTAAGTCTAAATAAAATGAAATTAAACAAAAAATTAGTCCGAAATCTTATAAGTAACTTTAAAATTCCTTTTCATCAGTAGGCACCATTAAAACAAGTTTGAAATGATAAGCAACTAGACCAAAATAGATATCTCCAGCTAAAATGTTCTGATTTTAATTTAAGCTATAATCCTCGCTAAAAGTTTAAATCCTAAGGTAATAATAGGATGGGGCTGTAAAAGCTTTTATCAAAGCTAAATGAAATTAGAAAATGTAATAATACTAAAGCAAGGAAAATGAAAAACTTTCAATCCTACAAATAAAATAATTTGAATTGCAAGTGTATCTTTATAACAAATAGCATAAAGTTTCATTATTTTAAAGAGAATATACAAAGTATATACAAGATATAATTATAATAATTTTAGTGATTATTAGCAAATAATGATACTACAATCTCATTCTATTATATTTTTAATTAATCTTACATAATTGTAAATATCAATATGATAATAATCTAAGTTTAAATTAATGCAAGAAGTGTAATTTTTGGCTTATATAATTAGTTTTAAATATCAAATTATCAGAATAATATAAACTAAACTCTATATAATTAACTTCATACTTTATAAAGCAAGCTATTAACATTAGAGTTTATAATATCTTAGACAAAAATAATATTAATAAAGAGAAATAATAGTATTCTCGTATATTAACTTAATCCACATAAAAATTCCTAATATATAATATTTCATTTGACAAGCAAAACTTATGATTAAAATTAGACACCTCAAGTGGTTTTAGACTTATCTAATATTAAACATAAAATAAAAATAATTTAATTTTAAAATATTCAAATATAGACATATCAATAATCGATCCTTCAATTAAAATAATTTATTCATATAATAAAACCCTCAGATGTTTTTCTTTGCTATTTTCTAAAATAATATTTATTAATTGTTTAAGACTTCTCGATTCTAAGATCTAAATAAGGAGATTTGGTGGAACATTCACGTTTCTCTTTATATTTTAAATTCTTAAAGATCTTTTTTTCATGCTGATTTGATACCAAGTTAAAACATAATTAATGTCTTTAATCTTGAGGTACTTTTTAGGAGATATTTGAAAGTACTAAAAAACAGTTAAATAGTTAAAATATTTGTATTTTGAATTGAATAATTTGAAAGCTTACTAAAATCCACTCTACGATGGATTAGATTATAGAATGATTTTGAGTGATAATATTGTTAGCATATATTAAGCAATCTATAATGTTTTGAATTAAATTAAACGGATCTTTTGTTATTATATTTATAAAGGCTTAGCTAGAACAGATTATTACTTATTTATATTTTGCTATATTATACTTTTAAAATCAAAATACCATTTTAGAGTTTTCCTTATCAATTACACTTGTTTTTGACATTTATTGGTAACATATTTTATTTGATGTCTACAGAGTAATAATTAAAATTTTGTATATAATAAGATAATTTTTGAGTGTACTTAAGATTTGAAATGATAATAGAAATAAATAACTCTGATTATAGATATAAATTAGAAGTTAATCATAAATATGTAGAAAAGTAGTTTAAGAGTACACTACATCTTAATAGTATTAAACTAGAGAAATCTTACTAATAATATTAGTAGATTAAATAAAAAAGAAGATATATATAGAGTATATTAATAAATAGATGCTATAAAAATAAGTAGTTAATATATTAATTAGAATATAAAACAGGGTTATAAAGTATAGACTGTGTAATTAAAATTAATAATATTGAAGTAATAACAATAATTATATAAACTAAATTCTTACATCTGCTTTAATCATACTATTACATAGATTATAAATTCAATTATTATCTATTCAAAATCTAAAAAATACCACCAACAATATCTCAGTAACACTTTAACACTTTATTACATTTACAACCATAACTAAATCAAACTAACTAACTACATCTTACTATTAAACTAACTATTTTATAATTCATTAAACACACATTTTGTAGACACCAGACTAGATCATCACATATTATCTTTCTATTCAAAAATTACTAAAGCCATTTTAAACATTAATAGAAAGGATATAAAATCAACACATCTAGACATATTTTAAAAATCAAACTACTATTATCAAGAAATCTAATACATCAGCATAAAAACTATAGCTATTATCAAAATTTTACCTAAATTACTAATTCCAACATCTCCTTAATAGGAATCAATTTTTCATTAATAAAGTGAAAAAAGCAAGAAAGTTAGCAAAGATCTTAAAATATAATGCTAATATGTTTAGTAACTTTAAAATAATTAAAGTATACAAATCAAACATTAATTTAAGATAAATTTTTAAAGCTGTTAAATGTTATTTCCATCTCCACTTATATCAAAAATTACTCTCTATAATCAAAAACATACTTATCATTAAATTCTTTACATCCTAAAATAAAAAAATAACTACCTAGTATAAATAATCTAATTTTAATTATTACTATAACATTCTTTAATCAATTATATTAAGTATTACTTTCTTTTCAAATCAATCATTACCCCCTATAAATATAAATCATATTGCATTCTATATCATTTTATTACTAACTAAGGTACAATAATACAACCTCATATAAGCAAATACTAGCTTCAATAAAGGCAAAACCATCTTATAATCATTTCTTAAAATCAAAAATTAAAAACATACCTGAAGTAGATTCTTACCGCCTGAGGTAATTTAATACCCTCTTATAATAATAAAAAACTACTAGCTATAATAGTTTTTAAATACAAACTGTGAATAAAAACTATCTTACATTCTATAAATATTAATAGTATCTTACCAACTATATATATTTAAAATATCTTACATTCTATAAATATCTAAAATATCCTACCCTCTATAAATATTTAAAATATCTTACCCACTTTAATATTTAAATATCTTATGCCCTATAAATATTTAAAATATCTTACAATCTATAAATATTTTAAATATTTTATCCCCTATAAATATTGTAAATATTTTACCTCCTTTATTTTTTTTTACTTGCTATATACTAAATAATTTACTTTCTGGATTTGTTAAATTACCAACTTAGCATAATTATTTTACAATCTTCTTTATTTTTTACATTCTATATTTAATTTTTACTCCCTTTCTTAGTATTCTTACAGTCTTATTTATTTTATTACATTCTTAAATTTTATTTATTATTTTCTAGTTTTTAAAGTATTACTCACTTTTGATAAATATATTACACACTTTTTTAAAATTTACCTCCTATACATTTATTTCTAACTTTTTTTGAAGTCATTTTAACCTTTTTTAAATTTTCCTACTTTCTCCTATATTTGCTTATTTAATACTTTCTAATTTTTACTATTATTTACATTCTATTATTATACTATTTACCATATTATTCATATAGTATCTTGAAAGCTAATTTTTATTAATTACAAGCCTTCAACTTTAAGTCTAGCTAAACTTCAGCTTTATTCTCCACTTTAATGATTCTATGCTAACTATCTAATTTTTCTTATCCTCTATAAAGTTCATAAAAATCAGTGTCAATTCCTTCTGATCTTTCTACTTTTTATTTCAGTTATTCAATTGTTTCTCCTTCCTCTACTGTTAAGTTTATTTCTTCTTAATTTTTACTTAAAATTTTGACTTTTATTAGTTTCGGTTTTTGCTAGTAAGATAGCTCAATTTTAGTTTCTTCAAGACGTATTTATTTATATTCTTATTTACTTTCACTTGATTAGTTCTTTTAGCTTATTAAATTTTTTGGATCATTGAATGAAACTTTTCTACAGTTTCTTTTTGGGCACTGATTAGAATTCTCTTTTAAGTATTCTTCAAGAATACAAATTTGGCATACTTGATGTCCACAAGGAAGGGTTAGGAGAATGCGTATTTAAGAGTCGAAATGAACTAAGGATGAGCTGCACCTGTTAGATTGAGCCATATTGATTATAATGGAAGTGAATTAAAGTAAATAGTTGAAATCTATTTATGTTTAATTCTAAAGCTTAAGAAAATAATAAGTTATTAATAATTAGATAGTTACTATACTAGTCTAAAGCTAAGAAGCTTTTCTAAATTAAGAATTCATATATTAACTAAACATTTAGCTATTATTTAATTCATTTTAATCCATATAATATCTACACTATCTATCTATACTTATGTAGTCTATCATTTAGAACTTTAATGCAATCAATATTGCTACTATCATAGCTTTCGTATACTAATAATAGTTATCTATTTATAAAGCTTTTACTTATAATAGGAAGGATATACCTTTAGTATGATTAGTAGCTTTCTAAAGAATTATTTTGCTTCCTTAATTATTTTATTAAGGCTTTTCTACTAAGCTAGCCTTTTTAGTTTATTTTTCTAGTTTGAAGATTTATATATAATATCAAAACCTATACATCATAGATGAGAGACCTTATGAAAAGATAAGATAATTTAAAGTTAATAGATTGAAGAGGGAGTTTGATTTATTTAGAAACTGATACAAAAAGTTAGCTCATGATTACAGCTAGAAAGACTTTTAGGAATAATAAATGGCACATCTTATATCTTAAGATAAAATCATACTTAGAATGTATGATGCTTATATAATATTAATAATTGTATAAACTAACATCCGACAGCAGCGTGTGATATCTAACTAGACAGTCACATTAATGAGAGGAATAATTAATCAAAAGTAGATTATTATAGCAGAAGTAAGTGAAGAATCTATTTTATATTAATTATTAATTCTTTAAAATAAAAGGCATTATGCAATCATTCTGGAAACAATCATGCAAGGTAACGCCCAAATTTCATCTATTAGTTAACTGTCTTAGCAAAAAAACCATCGTACTTCTTCTTTTATATCGAAGCTAAGCATCTCTTTCGTTTGCCAATCTTATTATCAAGCTAGAAGCAGATCTTTCTTGCTACCTCAGCTTCATATTATAACTCAAAACCTTTATGGAAATTGAACCCTTCCTAATTAAGCATAAATTTTGCTGAAGGAAAAAATAAAATTATCTATTCTAAAGCCAGTAATTTAGCTGAAGCTTCCAAAGGTAGGAATCTTTCGAAATATATTTTGGAAGGATTAGCTTCTTCCTACTACAAGAGGAAAAGGAAGAGATTGCTCTTGCTTTTTATTAACGCTACACTATCTAGCACGTAATGAAAATTGAGTAATGCTAGTCTTTATCCTTAATGCTATAATCGTTACCTTCCATACTTCTAATCAAATTTTCTAATTCTCTCAACTTTACCTCTTCAATAATTTCAGATCCACATTAAGGACAAAATTCTTACTATCAGCTGAATTAATTAAATTTTCATCATAAAAAATAAGGCGAAATATTTTCCTACAGCTAAATTAATTTGCTTTCAGCGATTCAGAAACTTGGAATTTTTGGTTTATTATTACTAAGTATCCTAATAAGCTTCCTCAGTCTCTTAAATAAATCCACAATTAGCAAGGATTTTATTAATATCACCGAAAGAAGCCAAAGTACCTTTTCACAATTATATCAGTAAACTTTTCTTAGTTTCCTATTTAAAGGTATTTGGCTAATTTTCCATTTTATACATTTTAGCATTTTATTTCTTTAATAAAATAGAAAATTTTTTAATTTTAACGAATTGAAAAATAAAGTAAATAGAGTATTCTAGGTATCTAGAGCTACTTTAATCTTTAAACATTTTACACTAATTTTATTATCCAAATGATAAACAAAACTTACAATATCAATGCTATTATATAAGAAAATTTATAGCTTCATAAAGGTTATATGAGTGACTGGTATGTAAATTATTTAATCTTTATGAAGCATAAAATAAATAAATATTTTACAGGCCATTCTAAAGAAGATTTATAGGGAAATTATTTTCTAATGAAAATAATCATATAGCTATTGGATTTTATTGCGTGAGTACTTAATTTTTTATTTGTTTTTGCTTAAGATAATTAAATAAAACATTACAATCTTAAATAAATTCATCAACTTTCATTAAGTTTTAGATCTTCAGTCTATAAAAGATATACCGACACTTATTCTAGCTATTTTTAATATCTCTTAAAATTATACTGGGAATTTCTTTGGAATTAAGAGATTAAAGATATCTCTTATACTTAAGCACATTTAATTATAATGTAGAGTTCTTCAATTAATTAATATATTTTATACAATAGCTAACTATTTAATTAAAATTATCAAATTATAAGGATTTTTATATCTCTACTTTAGCAAAATTTGTTACTTTTATTCATCTTTGAGATAGGTAGATAATTCTATTTACTTGTATCTTAAATATTAGAGATATACTTAAAATCAAACTTAAATGTACTTAAGATGCAATTACGTTTACTCTCTCAACTCGCAATTCTTCACTTCCTCAAAACCTTGTCCTCACCACCAGATAACAACCATTTATTATCCACACTCAATGCCAAAGCATATACAGGTTACTCATGAATAGATAATGTCTATACACACTCACTCGAATTGAAATTCCATATCCTTATCGAAGAATCCCAAGAAACCGATATTATAAAACCATTATCCGATGTTAATAATACTTTTCGTACCCAATGCGAATACTCAGTTAAAGTACGCATAAGCTGACCAGTCTGGAAATCCCACACCTTTATAGTTACATCAGCACTTCCCGAGATAATAAACTTCTAATATTGGTTAGAACTACCGAATTAACAAAACTAGAATGGCCTGTCAATGTTCTTATGAGATTCCCAGTCTAGAAATCCCACATTTTTATAGTATTATCGTCACTTCCCGAGACAATAAACTTCGAGACATTGGTTAGAACTACCGATCTAAAATTATTCGAATGACCCTCCAATGTTCTTATGAGAATACCTGTTTAGAAGTTCCAAATTTTGATCTATCTTTCATAATTTTTTGAACCAGAAATGATAAATTTATTGTCAGAGGAGATAGCTAACGAAAAGATGCAAGAGGTGTGACCAGATATGCTTATACAATAATAAATTTTCTCCGTTTTGGCATTTACTAAATTTGCACCCTCATAATTACAATCGTTAAACTTTGCATTTACCAAATTGACCTCTTAAAAATCAACATTTTTAAAATTACAATCTTAAAAAATAGCATCACCCAAATCCGCACCACGTATTTTAATTCTCTCAAAATTCTTTTAAACGAAATTAAGATCCAAGTTTTTCAGTATCGTTATTCCATTCGCCGCTGCCTACTCCACTTCCTAACTCGTCTTTGATAACTCTATCGCCTCATATAACTTTCCTATTAACTTCTAGCACGAATTCAACTTAAATTAATTCATTACACCCTTATCCTAGCACACATACGATTTATTCAACGGATTTTCTCTTACCTTTTCAACCGACACCACCTAAGCCAAGAACTTCTTCACAAAACTTTAAACTCTCTCACTTGTTAACACTTAGTAATCATATCTTTCCTTTCCAACCTAAAATTGATCTATTAATCTCGACACCTTATTCGCCTTCAATACTTAACCATTCGCTCTTTTTAAACATACTTAATTGCTTAGAAACATGATTCAAATAAACTCAAAACTAACTCATTCTCACTCTATTCCTTAAATTCAAACTTCTTGTATACCTAACACCTTTACTTAGTATCTTCAAACTAACCTTGCACTTAATTTAGCATTTTATTCTTTCCTCATGCTACTACATAGTTTCAGATGACTAACTTTATATTTTTTCCAAACTCATCATTTAATCTCTTAAATCCACAACAATTTATACCCCTTACTTTATGTCCTCTTTTAACAGCTCACATATCCTTTAAGTTTCTTATTGACATATCTACTAGATGATATTATAAAAAATGTTATATACTTTCAATATAGCCTTTTTTACATGATATACTTCATCTACTAAGTATTTATATGCTGTTAGAAATCTTAAAAATACTAATCTAACTTTGACTCTTACATGAAATTATTAAGCTGCTTCAAAAAACTTTCAGTTGTTACAAAATCCTTTAAATCTGAAGCTTTCCCTTTGAATACTTTCTTTTGAACTTTACATACAAATTGATCATCATAATCTATCGCAGTATCAATACAATGAACACAAATAATACATCCACAGTGAAGTTCTTTTGGTATTCTTTTCATAGAATCAAATTATTCCTTACAACGTTAGCAGCTGTTAAAATCCATTTATAAATTATAAAAAAATTACCATCTTATTAAATATTATACTATAAATTAAATTGAGAAACAAAAAATAAATTAAAAACAAAAATTTAAAAAGAAAAGAATAAAATATAAAAATAAAAAACTTAGCATAGCAAAATCTATTACTTTATATAAAATTTACTATCAATTAATATATTTTAAATTAGCTTGGTACCACCATTGTTTGATTCACCACGAAAAAATAAAGAAATCAAATTTAGTTATTAATAATAGGCTAGAAATGTTTCTAGTTACATCTGATCTCTTTGTTTCTTGTCTTCTTCTCTCCGTTTTTATAATCAAAATTAATTGCCTTCACTCTTCAAATTATTGTGTTTCTTCCAAAGGCTAGAGTTAGAAGGGTTAGAGAACGTCCCTATTAGTGTCAAATGACTCAATTAAGTTAATTCTTCTAAGTAATAATTATTTTGTTCTCAGTCATGTCTTTGTTGTTTTCCATTTCATGATCAGAATAGCGACATGTAGAATCAGGATACCTCTGAGATCTGGATTTCAGTTCCTCTATCGACTTTTCATACCAAAAGAGAGAACCCTCAAACAAGTAAGGCTTATCACACAATGGACACGTCCTTACTTGTTTGTGGTGGCATCTATTGCAAGAGTACTTTCAGTGCAGACATGACTGCACCGGATTGCCTACTCGGTCGACTAGAAACCAGAATCCATTTTAAAAATGAATATAATAAAATTGATATAAATATAAACAATTTTAGATCACAAACAAAAGAATTAAGACTTAAGAAAAAATACAGAAAAATTTTTAAATCTGTTACAAAGATAAAAATATATAAACTTAAGATAACGATAAAAACAAAGAATCTTACATATAAAATTTGAAGAAAAAAAAGTTATAGTTGTAAGGAAAGAATGGAGAGATAAAAAAAATTTGAAAAAGTAATAACTCGTAAAGACCTTTAAATTCTTAAAATAAAAAAAAGAATAAAAAATATAAATAGATAGTTGAAAAAACTTTAGGACATGAAAAAATTTGTCTAAAATAAATTAAAAAATAAAAAAAATTTGAAAAGTATATTTTTTTAATTTTTATTTTCTTAAAATTAAAGTTTAATAAATTCGCTAATGATCTATTTTATGACTAGTTATATTTCAGCAGAGTTTTTCTGGTCATCTTCTGTTACAACCTATTTTTATCTGTGCTTGCTTCTTCTTTAAAATTTTAGATTCAGCTTGATTGATCTGTCTTGTCCTGTTTAGGATCCCCTTAACTGAGCGACTCTCATTCTTCATTTTTTCTCAATATTCGCTTCATCTTGAGATGGGTTTATGAAGAGACGGAGTTATGTAGAAGACTTCTTACTCGTCTCTTTATGGGTATTATAACATTGTATACATGCATATAAGTCGGATTATCGTTTGTCCTTCGTTGACCTATTACGTCCCAATTTTCATAATTTTTCTTGCTAATTGTGGATCCCATCATAATAAGAAACTTCTACTATCTCTTTTAAAGCAATATAGCCTCAGTAAGAATTTTTATTCTAACTTTGACAAAGTAGAAGTATTTCCCGTAATATCGGGCTTACTATCTTTAGAGTCCTATCTTAGAATTCAGTGTGGTCTTTTGTTTTATTCAATAGATTTATTATCAATCTTGAGAACCTTACATTTCCGTTTTCGCAGCTCGTTTCTGATGTAGGACATTGACTTTACCACAGCCCGAGTATTCGAGGACTATTTAAAAAAAATTAAGGAGTTTACATAAGGAAAAATATTTCATACTAAAGAAATGTTTTTTTAACTAGCATTAAAACTTAAAATATTTCCAAATTAAAAAAATGCATAAAAATATTATAAAATTCTAAATATAATTAATCTATCAATGTAGAAATTAAAATTAAATTAATTCTATTCATATATAAAATTATTTTTACTAAACGTTTATGAAAAATCATATTTGCTTTAGTTATAAAATTTTTATATTTATTTTAAATTATTTTTATTTGAAAAATCTTGTGCTAAGTAAAAGGAATAATGAAAAAATTAAATATTTCAACATAATGTGCTAATTTTATTTTAACTCTATAAATTATTATAACAAAGCAAGCGATTTTGGTTTTAATATCATCACCTAAAGTAAAAAAAGTGGAAAAACAAGAATCTTTCTTTAATTACGAGAAAAATACAATTACTAATTTTCTTGAGTAATAGAAAGCTTCACTTAAAACAGGTCAAATTGAAAGAAAAATTGGAAAAAATAGTGGAAAGACCTACACTAAGTTTAGGGGTTTTAGAACCTTTTACTAGATAAAAATTAATTCAGATTAAGTAAAATTTAGATCCAACTTTAGAAAAAGTTAGAGAATTAAATCTAAATTGTTATAAACAAATTCCACTAAAGATGCTTTGTAAGTCAAAAAATAAAATGGATGAAATAATAAAAAACTCGAATAATATAGAGAATAGTATAAAATAAAGACCTTATAGCAATCGGAAAAGATAGATTAACCATTTTTATTGGCGGTTAAAAGATTAATCTAAAATTATTAAAAAAATATTTTAGATTTGATGTCATGAATCTTTAAAATCTTTAAAGTTAAAACTTACATTCATAAGATATTTTAGTTTTAATCATAAAAGATCCTCAGCATTCAAGTTAGATTGAATAAGGTATTTAATAATAATAATAATAATATACTTAAAGTTAGTAGAGTTTTGCATTCTCTGGAATTGCAACCAGTTCCTGCGGACAGTTTTTTTAACGTGGGTGTGATCCACGACCTTTTTATTAAGTGGAAGGTTACCACTGTAACCGTTCAAGTGGTCTTGCAAAAAGCTTTTATTTGTAGATCCCTGTTGGAGTTATTCATAGTTTATTGAGTTGTCTCCATGTTCTTTTCTGCTCTTATTCGTTTATTTTCTTTCATTATCAACAGTTTTTTAAAATATGTTGCTTTGATTTGCAACATCAACAAAGTTTGTATTATTGTCTTTATTTCGTTCTTTTTTATGATAATTTATTTTCTATATTTTCTAATCTTTTAATGAAACTTGTAGCAATCATTTCTTTTTCTGGATTCAATTCTGTTTTTAATTCTATTGGTATTTTTTCTATTTCCATTTTTGTGTCGTATTTAAAATTTTATTATGATTAAGTTCAGAGTTATTCTTCCGTTATAATTTGCTACAAATAAGTTATCTTCTAAGTATTAGTAATTCGTTGTTCTAATCTTCTATGTTACTCATTAGTTCCCGTATTTTTTCGCCTAAGTTGTAAGTTGTTTCTTCATAATTTGAGATTACTTTTTACATTTGGTCTAATTAAATTTAAAGTTTTTTATTAGTTTCGTTTTTATGTTAACTTATCTCTATTTATCCTACCATAACTTTACCTTCTGAAGAAGAGCTTGACTCCTCCTATTGTTATTATTTTTTCTAAATTTCTTTTGCCGCTTTTCTCTTTAGATTTCTAAGTTAATTTTTTGAGAGTCGAAGAGATTAATCCATTTTTTTTTCTTAATAAGGTATTTAATATAGCAAATAATAAAAAAACAATAAGAACTTATGTAAAATTAATTGCATTTAAATAAAAATTAAGCTTATGCTTTAATTTAATAAGACCAATTAAATAAAGAAATATAAACTGAATTCATGTTAATTAGCAAATAATTCAAACGGAATAGTTTAGAAATAATGTATCCACTTAAACAAACTCACTTTATAATCAAATATACACCAAATAAGACTTTAATTTCCTTGAGGAATAAAACATTTTATAAAATTAGTAAATAAAAGATTTGAACTTATTGTAAATATAATAATAGTTATAGATTTAAGAGATCAATTCATAAAAAATAAGTTAATCAATTTATCTTAATGAAGCTTTTAAACAAATCTCAATATAGTAAGCTCTTATCTAATCATTAGATACTTAGTGCTATTAATTAGAAAATTAAATTTTAGAATTTAAGCAAGATTAGAAAGAATAGTTTAAAGAGAAAAACTAATAAATCTCTGCATACTAAATGTAGATATGATAACATAAAAATAATATTGAGAATTTTTTCTTTTAAAAGAAGGTGAGGATTAAAATATAGCTTAATTCTATCCAACTAATTAAGAAATTATTTAAAATAATATAATGATAAGCAAACTTAAACTCTTTAAGGAGGATATATAAAATTATAATAAACTGATTAATAGATATAAACTGATCAGAATAATAAGAGAACTTTAGATAATTGTAGTTAAACTCCAACAAATTAATAATTCAACAAATAAATTTAAAAATCAAAAAAGTTTGTGTATAATCGTGAAACAATGACTAATATTACGGAATAGCATCTAAATAATTTGTATTAGGAATTATAACAATTGAAGTAAGATAGTATGGAATAATAATAGGTTTACAATACTTTGAGCACTAAATATATTTTAATTATCTAAGGAATAAGACCATTAGATTGAACTTAAGTTAAATAACTATGCTGAATTATCAGAACTTTAAAAAATAAAACGAAGTCTTAGACTCAATAATTTTAAAAGGTATTAAAATGAGTTGTAACAACACAAACCACTCAATTTATTGAACTCTTGGGAGAGAATTCAAATTTAGCTTTAAATATTTCAAATTTCATAGTAAAAATGAATCTTCTCCACATATAGATTCTTAATCAGTAGATTTAATAAAACTTGATAAGAGAAACTGGAGAGATGCTCATTTAAACTAAGAGAGATTAAATCCTAAATAGCGTAATCTATTATTTAATTTTGATATTGAGGAAATTATAAAAAGATATAACTTCTAAAATGGAAAATTTGCATAGTTTTTAAGATCAAAAAAGTGATAAAATTAAAATCTCTTTACTACAATTAAAAATAGATCTGTTACTTTATCTTGCTAACTTAACTAAGCTACATGTGATGGAAATTTAATTCCTATAAAAATAGACAAAAAACTAACTTAGTAATATGATGCACTAACTTTATACATTATAATTTGCTACAGAAATCAATATTTTAGGCACCAAAACTATTACATATTTAAATAAGCAATAATTTACTAAACGATAATAAATTTATATCTTTTCTATTAATGAAACTTGATAGCATTAAAATTGAAGTCCTATACAAATTTATGGATATAGAACTTATTTCAAAAACTGTGAAGAGACTTAAAGAGCTGGTGGTGTTTGCTTTATTGTTAAAGAAGAACTTGATTCTAAATAATAGAATTGGACTTTGGTTAGTAAAATAATAGTTTTCTACTAATAAAGGTAAATAACATACATTTTGCTACATGTTATATGCCAACAGATGAAAAATCTTTAATAATAAAAGATTAATCCTACTCAAATCTAGAATTAATACTTACAGAAGTTGGAAATCAAGCACTTATGCTAATGGGTGATTTTAATGCCCTTTTGCATGGATATGGTAGCAATAACTAACAAAACACTTAGGACAATGCTTAGAGACTGCTAAAATTAATTGAAGATTATGATATGTAAATAATAACCGATTAAAATTAGGATACTTTTAGAAGTCGTGCTAATAATAAAACACATTGCAATGATAATGTTATAGTCAACTATCATATTGACATTAACTAAATTTCTGAGTTCAAAGTTATATAATGCAGTGGACTTGATACAGATCATTTTCCGATATTACTTAATTTAAATATCTAAAATATTAACAGAAATATTCCTATACTAACTCCCAGAGTTAGTTTTAAGATTAATAAACTCTAGAATCTAGAAGTAAGATCTGATTACAAAGCTCAATTTGATGGATGTTCAATAAATTTTGAATCGATAAATGAAAATGATATAGATGAACAATATAACTACATTAAGCACGTACTAATAAATAATGCAGACAATGTTTTAGGATAAGTTCCACTAAATAATAATTTTAATAGATTACCACCAAACTTAATTTAAAGCTTTAATGCTGCGAAATAAGCACAAAGAGCTTATTAATAGGCCTTAGTATAATAAGGAAGATCAAATTAGATAGTAATAAAATTAGCTTAAGAAAAAATTAAAACATTTAATAGATATAAAAGAAATTACTGGTAATTCAAAATAAAATAAGCTAAAAATAATAGAGAAGAAATCAACAAAACTCCATCTAAAACGTTTAAATAAGCACGGAAAATTTTAAATCCAAAGAAGCGCAACAATATGTATTTAGATTCGGAAGGATTTTTTCTTTTTATATACAATTGAAAAAATAATGTTTTCAATAAACATAAGGATATTGATTAGGAAGAATTAAAAGCATGCAGTAAAAAGATTGACAGTATTTTTAAAATTGCGATTTTGTTAAAAATACTAAGAGTCTTATCTAAAAGGATCAAATCTCTTTAGTTTTTATGAGGTTTAAGTAATAATAAGTAAACTAGCAAATAATAAAGCATCGGGTGCAGATGGTATTAAAGCAGAATTAACAAATATGCAAATAAAGAGTTCCATATTGTTTTTTGAAAATTTATGAATAATATGTTAAGAGAATAACGAATTCCTAATGAATAAAAGTAGATAAGAATTCTCCCTATTTATAAAAAAGGATCAAAAAGTGAATGAAAGAATTGAAGACCTATAGCTCTTATTAACATAATTCTAAAAATTTACGGCAAACTATTAACTTAGAGACTTTATGCGTTTTTTAATTAGCGTAATATTATACAACCCCTCGTAAAAAGGATTCCTTAAAAACAATTAAACTATGCATCATGTATGAACTTTGCAATAAATTATAGAGTTGCATAGAAGGTGAGGAAAGAAAAAACATCTTATTACTACTCTTATAGATGTAGAAAAGATGTTTGACACTATTGACAGACGGTTACTTATTTAATAACTTAAGAAGAATTAAGCTTCCTTTAGCATTAATTAATAGCTTTGAATCTTTTTATAAACAATTGGATGTTAGATTTATTTTAAATGGGAACCCTCTCTAGAAATTTACTCTATAATAACGGAGTTATATAAGGGAGTTCACATGGACTAGTTATTGCTATTATCTTCTATGATATTGTTATTAGATATATCAAAAAAGGTACGGTTTTAAAATATGTGGTCGAACTTTTATTTCAAAAGCTTGGGCGGATGATTTAATCCTAATTTCAGATGAAATAAACATGAATTCATTGATTTAAGCAACTTGTAAAGTTTTTAGTTGAGTAAAGTTATCTATCAATGTAGAAAAATGTGAATACATCTGCTTTTTAAGAAAAATAGAAGTATAAATGATTCTAACTAGAAAATAACTTTAAATAGCATATAGGTTAAAAAATCAATAATATAACATATTTGGGATACAAATTTAATTAATATGAATACTATAAATCTCATTTTAATGAAGTCTATCAAAAGTATAAATAATGTAAATTGGAGCTATTTTGTAACTATCTAAATATAAAAATATAAAACCTTCAATTTATAAGCAGATTTTTCAATCATTTATCCTTCCAAAAGTAGAATATGGTTCAGAAGTAATTCCTTGAGTTATCATCCGTGAAATTTAAAAAATTAAAAATAATATCCATGCAAGCTAAAAAAAGTAGCAAGATAGGCCTTACAAAGTCCGAACTAGACATTTAATAAATCTTGTTTCATAGAACTAAATTGGTTAGCATTTGAATACTACATTGCAATTAAATACATAAAATTCTATATCAAAATAAAATTAAAAACTTAACTACAACCTGATTCGGATATTGCTTTTCTTTTTAATAGATCTAGGAGCGATAACTTAGACTACTTTAAAAATCTTTAGAAGTTGTCCAAATACTTTTAAATAAATTTAGAAAATACTTATGAAAACAATGAATTTGTCAAAGAATCTAAAACTTTAATTTAAAAGAAATTTTACCAAGATGAGGTGATTTGGACGAGTAATATGCCTACAATAAGTCTTTATTTTGGAGAAATTTAAAATGATACAGAAAAATTTCTTTATTATACATATACAACAATTAACAAGAACAAAGCAAAAGAAATAATTTCAATATGCAAACTAAGAACTTTCTGTTACAATTTTTAATATGATTTGAAGAAAAGACATTATAAAATAAAATATTCAGAATTTTGCAATTGTGGAGAGATGGATACTTTCAAACATATTAAGCAATGTGAATTTCTAAAAGATTTGATTGAAGAATTTAGAGATTTCAAAAACTATGATTTACTCAAAATTGTGACTTATAATTAGAGTTATCTTAATTAAAATTTCCCAACCCGAAAACAATAAGAAAAGATAGATTTTAGAATAAAATGCTTTCATAAAAAACTACTTCGAAGAAAAAATCTAACTATTTAACAAAATGACGAAATTTTATAAGAAATATTGAACTAAGAAATCTTTGGAAGCTACAATCATGATGAAGATGAAGATAAATCAGATATGGAGCAAGATAATTGATCAGGAATTATACTAAACTTACTTATTACCTAGTAAAAACATATTAATTATTGTTATTACTACCAATTAAATAAATAAAGTAAAGAAATTAAAAAAAATTAAATTAAATAAATTATATATTAAAAATAATTTTTCTAGTAATTTTTTTATTTATAAAATTTAAGTCTATTACCTAACTAAAAATATTAATAAAAAATAATAAAGCAAATATTATAACGCTCATTAACTATTCAAAATTCTACTCAATTAAACAATGATAACTTCTTAACCTACATAAAACTTACCAATTCTTATCTTCAAATTACTATTGACTTTTATAATAATCAATCAAAAACATATTACCTACTTACTAATTTCTTTTACCTTAAAAATTCTATACACACTTTTATACTTAGATATTTAACCTTTTCCTAACTCTAAATAAAAAATAACTATAAATTAATTAATTTCAACTTAAAGAGTTTTAGACTGCAACTTCTTGCAGTTTAACGCCCCTAACACTCCCTTCATAGGATAACGGGGATATCATGTTGCTTTCGAAAAGCAGCTGCCAGGGAGCTCCATCGCTATGGGCAGCCAGGCTTCAAGCCCCTACCAGGAGTGGAT
Organism: Loxodes magnus; assembly: GCA_946699065.1. Lineage (NCBI taxonomy): Eukaryota > Ciliophora > Karyorelictea > Loxodida > Loxodidae > Loxodes > Loxodes magnus. The sequence continues at coordinate 34,553 of CAMPDV010004445.1, forward strand.
AATCAAAAGGAAGGCGTTCCCTTGCAAAGGTTGACTTTGACCAGGGACTTTCTCAGCGACAGGAAAGGAACTTGTTCCTAGCCATAAAACCAGAAAGTATGATTCAGAAGGTCAATCTCAGCTCCCACCATCTTTTTAATTATTTAAAAAATAACTATATTAATCTTAAATAGAAAAATTAAATTTACTTTATCGATTTTAAATAATCCTAAATAAATAGAAATCAAAACCTTTATAAATATATTTATTCTTAACTAGTATCAAGATCTTAAACCAAGAAATAACTTAATATCTTTGAAAATTCTCATACTCAAATTTATTAATTACTTACTCCCCCTTTTAAATATGACTTAATATCTTCGCAAAATAAAGCACAAGAACATTTTACATACATATAACTAAAAAAAAAAATTTATAACCTTATCTTTTAATGCTTTTATGTCATACTTCTTAAACTTCTTAAACTCTTTGAATATATTTTTCTTCTTATGTAACAAAATATTTAATAGTTCTTAATACTTTTATAATTCTTAAAAAATACCTATATTTATAATTATCTTTTAAGTTTTATATTTTTCTTTATTTAATTCAAATTTTAAATTTATTTAGTCCTTAGAACACTCAAAACATCACGCATCTACTTTCCAACATCTTCTTGTTCTCCTCGCCTACCCTTACCTCATTAAAGCTATTCTCCTTTATAACATACTAATCTCCCCACCCATATGTCTTTATTCAGTTATCAAATTTTTAACTTACCTATTATCCTTACTATGCCAAATCTAATATCCTGCTAAAGTTCCACTTTCTTATCGTTCTATCATAAGATCCTGAAACTATTCAACTAGAATCAGAAGAGATAACTACCGAAGTAACAGAAGAAGTATGCTCAGACAAAGTTCTTAAAAGAACACCAGTCTAGAAGTTTCAGATCTTTATCGTTGTATCAGGACAGGCTGAACCTGATACTATATAGCTAGAGTCAGAAGAGATAAATACTGATCTAACTGGAAGAGTATGTCCAGACATCAGTTCTTTTTATTCTAATTGTATGTTTGATATATTTTATATACTTGCCTTGTCAAAATTACATTTCCTAATCTCATCATTCGTTATTTTGATGTCCTATAACCTTGAATTTCTGAAATCACAACCCACAAAGTCTGGCTCTATCAAATCAACTCCTTTTATTCCCACTCCTCATATCTTATCTAAAAAATTATAATCCAAACGATTCAACAGAGTCAACGTATTTCCCGAAGCTTATATAACTGAATTACTACATTTAGATACTTTTATCACCTCTAATAATTTTTACTCTATTTACTTGTCTCTCATTACCTTCAACTATTTTAGAATGTCCGTTTATCCTAACAAATTCTTTCTATTTAATATACTTTATTTTAACTCCTCTATAAGTATCTTTTATTCCCTAAACTATTATAAGAACTATCTTATTTCAACTATTATAAGAACTATCTTATTTCTTAACTACTCTCATTTGTAAACTATTCAGGATTAGGGACAGGGTTTCCTAAAATTTAAGGAAATTCAAGTAACTAAATTAAGTTTTACTTTATAATCTCTATATTCAATCTACTTTATGGCGTCTATTACCAACACCATCTTATTACTTAAGCAAAGTATTCTGGACATTCTTAAGGTATTTACTCCCTTATTCCATTAGTAACTTAGTATATAATTACCTAATCATTTAAAGCTTTGAAAGGAATATATCTTGTTACTATTTCCCAAAATACCATACCCAAAGCGTATATGTCAGATTACTTACTATATTTAGGTCTAAGAATCATTATCTTTGGAGCCATTCAACGAGTAATTCCACTTATTAAACTGAACTTAACGATTTCTATTCTGTCTTTATTCTTGATATTCCAAAATCAGTAATTTTAGCGTTAAAACTAGAATCTAATAGTATACTATTACTTTTTATGTCTCTATGAATTATATTCAGTTCATGAATATACTATAATCCCTATACTATCTATAAGCATATCTTATACCTTAATTCCCATTCAATCTCTTCACTACTATTCAAAAATGTATGCAACGATTACTTCATTAACTCCATAATCAAGCATAATGGATTTGGACAGTATCCATATAATAAAACTACATTAGGATGTCGAAGCTTTTATAATATACTGAGCTCTTATTTAAAGTCATTATTTATATCACTCATTGCATTAGAAACCATTAACTCCTTTATAGCCACATCAATACTTCCTTACCATTTCCCTTTATATACAGTGCCGAGACTTCCACTGGCAATTATAGAAACTTTTTGCAATTTCTAAAAGTCTATAACCAAATCTTGATGGATACTAGATTCCATTAATAAATATTAAAAAAAAGCACTTCTAAGGGTATAAAACATAAGAATAAATGAGTAATATTAATAGTTTATAAGAGTTACTTATTATATTAGCATTAATGTACTTGGTTTAAATGCTAGCATATTTAATAATAATAATAAAATTTATTGTGTTATTTTAATTAAATAGTTATTGAAGTAAGTTATAAAAATTAAAATGCAGAAAAAAGAAAAGTAATTTACTAAAAGTATTTTTTTAAGAAAACTCTTAAGAGCGAGAAACCACATCTTAGGGAAAATATCTCTTCTTCATTTTAAGTACGAAATTCTTCCCAATTTATGCTACTAAAAGCTAATAAGCAAGATTAGTTATGACCAAAGTAAAGGTATTTCTTTAATGTTTTTTAGACTAAGTCATTAAGGACACTTCATCTGTTTTCTCTGTCGCAATATCAAGTGAGCTGAATTGAATTGTATCAGGTTCAGATACTCCTGAAAATTCGATAAAGATTTGAAATTTCCACAATGGTGCTCTCATAAGAACTATAACAGGACATACTTCATATGTTTCATCGGTAGTAATCTCCTCAGACTCTAACTATATTATATCAGCATCTGGTGATCAAACCATAAAGATCTGAAACTTATAGACTGGTGCTATCCTAAGAACTTTGTCGGGACATACTTCTACAGTTTACTCGGTAGTAATCTCCCCTGACTCTAGCTATATTATATCAGCATCTTACGATGACAACATAAAGATCTAAAATTTCCACAATGGTGCTCTCCAAAGAACTATAACGGAGCATACTTCATATGTTACCTAGGTAGTAATCTCCTATGACTCTAGATATATTATATCGGGATCTGAAGATGCAACCATAAAGATTTGGGATTTCTAGACTGGTCAGCTTGTGAGAACTCTTACTGGACATTCAAAATTTGTTTGATCGGTAATGGTGTCTAAGGATAATAGGTATATAATATCGGGTTCTGGTGACAGTACTATTAAGATATGGGACTTCTCAACTGGTTAGTGTATTCGTACTCTTTCAGGTCATACAAGCACTGTACTTAATATTCAGTTAAGTGTTGATTCAAGTGTAATATTTTCTGGTTCAAGTGATAATACAATCAAGATTTGGAACTTTGATAAGGGTGAGTGTATAAAGACTTTACAAGGGCATACAGGGTCAATATGGTCTATAGCATTGAGTGTTGATAATAAATGGTTAGTATCGGGAGGTGACAATACGATTAGAAGGTGGAGAATTTCGAGTTGAGTAACTAATAATTTGACTTAATTTAATTTTACGATTAAAGATATTAATTATTGGTTATTCATTTAAATGAGTGTTTAATCAGAGTTAAGTATTTTTTGTTTTATGAAGTGTTTGCATTATATTTTATTTATTAAAAGGTTGTATATTCTTAAATATTCTTAACTTAAAAAAAAGGTTGAGTAAATAATATAGGTTATTGAAAATCAGTAAAAGTATGTGATTTAAAAGTGGATATGCTTAAAAAAATTTATAGTAAATGAAGACAAATAATAATATTAAGTTTTATTTTATTCTATAAAATTTTATTGATTTATTTTCAAGTTTTGCTTTATTTTTAGATTTTGTAAAAATTTCAAGTAAAGTAAAAGATTTAAAGTCTGTATAAATTTTCATTTTTTATGTGAAGTAGTTAAAATATTATTTATAATGGCAAAGTTAGTTTATAATATTGATTATTATTTTAAAAATTTAGATAAGTGTTTTATTTTATTTATTTAAATTAAAATTAGTTTTTTATTTTTTTGGATTATTTGTTATTATTTATTATTATTACCCATTATTATTTATTATTTATTATTACTTATTATTATAATTATAAAATTTTAATTTTTATGTTTAATTTGATATGTTTATGATTAGAACAAAAATTTTCAGATGGTAAGTTTTATTTTTCAATTTAAGAGTATGGATTTCTTGAAAATAAAAAAATTGTTTTTTCTCAGTGTTTAGCGCTAGAGGCAATATTCGGGACTGAATAAATTTTTTTATTTCTGGATAAAAAATCCTAAATAGGAATAAAATTTCAAGAAAAAATTCCAAATATAAATGATTTTTGAGAAAAAGATAGGAATTTAAAATAGTTTATATTAAAGTAGAATTTGGAAATCTGTTTTGCTGAAAAGGTATTTTGTAAAAATAAAAAACATTTTTTTATTTTTAGGAAAATTTTTGATTTGAAAAAATTTTTTAAGGTAGATTATTTTTGAAAGGATAAAAAAATTATTATTTATGCTTTGGAAAAATTAAATTTGTAATTTTGAACTTCTTTTCGAGTAAATGAAAAAATTCGCTTTAAAAATTTTTAATGTTATAAGAATTTACTTAAATGATAAGTATCTAAAGAAAAAAGGAGATATAATAAAATAAACCATGAAATCGTGAAAAATTATCCTATTTTTAGCTCTGAGTTATACGCTACAGAAGATTTTCGGGATGGATAAATTTTTTTTAAGGGTTAGAATTTTAAAATATTTGAAAAGTTTTTTAAATGACCTTTAAGAAGTAAATATCAAAAAATAAATGACAATTTTAGGAAGAAACAAAATTAGATAAAAATACCTCTATAAGATGCTTAAAGTTACCTTTTATAATAGGTATTGCGAATTGTTAAAAAAATAATCTAAAGGAATTTAAAAATCCATTTATAAAAATATGAATATTCATATCTAAATCAAAATAGACGAAAAGAAAACAAGTAGAATTTTCATGATAAAGTACAAAGCTGGCGAAGTATTTAGTAAAGGAAATTATTTTCAATTACTTTAAGTATTTACCCACTGATAAACCATATTGAAGGTGGTATCACTAT
>CAMPDV010004446.1:0-36242 GCA_946699065.1 Loxodes magnus
CATCACTTCCCGATACGATGAACTCTGAATCACTGGATATAGCCACAGATGATACAGAACTAGTGTGACCACTCATGGTCTTACAGGTACCTGTCTTGACGTCCCCATAGTCTCACCGTATAATCATAACTTCCCGATACGATGAACTCTGAATCACTGGATATAGCCACAGCATATACATATTCTTTGTGACCACTCATGGTCTTACAGGTACCTGTCTTGACGTCCCATAGTCTCACCGTCTTATCATCACTTCCCGATACGATGAACTCTGAATCACTGGATATAGCCACAGCATATACATAATCTTTGTGACCACTCATGGTCTTACAGGTACCTGTCTTGACGTCCCATAGTCTCACCGTATAATCATAACTTCCCGATACGATGAACTCTGAATCACTGATATAGCCACAGCATATACATAATCTTTGTGACCACTCATGGTCTTACAGGTACCTGTCTTGACGTCCCATAGTCTCACCGTCTTATCATCACTTCCCGATACGATGAACTCTGAATCACTGGATATAGCCACAGCATATACATAATCTTTGTGACCACTCATGGTCTTACAGGTACCTGTCTTGACGTCCCATAGTCTCACCGTATAATCATAACTTCCCGATACGATGAACTCTGAATCACTGGATATAGCCACAGCATATACATAATCTTTGTGACCACTCATGGTCTTACAGGTACCTGTCTTGACGTCCCATAGTCTCACCGTCTTATCATCACTTCCCGATACGATGAACTCTGAATCACTGGATATAGCCACAGCATATACATAACTAGTGTGACCACTCATGGTCTTACAGGTACCTGTCTTGACGTCCCATAGTCTCACCGTATAATCATAACTTCCGATACGATGAACTCTGAATCACTGGATATAGCCACAGCATATACATATTCTTTGTGACCACTCATGGTCTTACAGGTACCTGTCTTGACGTCCCATAGTCTCACCGTCTTATCATCACTTCCCGATACGATGAACTCTGAATCACTGGATATAGCCACAGCATATACATAATCTTTGTGACCACTCATGGTCTTACAGGTACCTGTCTTGACGTCCCATAGTCTCACCGTATAATCATAACTTCCCGATACGATGAACTCTGAATCACTGGATATAGCCACAGCATATACATAATCTTTGTGACCACTCATGGTCTTACAGGTACCTGTCTTGACGTCCCATAGTCTCACCGTATAATCATAACTTCCCGATACGATGAACTCTGAATCACTGGATATAGCCACAGCATATACATAATCTTTGTGACCACTCATGGTCTTACAGGTACCTGTCTTGACGTCCCATAGTCATCACTTCCCGATACGATGAACTCTGAATCACTGGATATAGCCACAGCATATACATAATCTTTGTGACCACTCATGGTCTTACAGGTACCTGTCTTGACGTCCCATAGTCTCACCGTCTTATCATCACTTCCCGATACGATGAACTCTGAATCACTGGATATAGCCACAGCATTTACATAATCTTTGTGACCACTCATGGTCTTACAGGTACCTGTCTTGACGTCCCATAGTCTCACCGTCTTATCATCACTTCCCGATACGATGAACTCTGAATCACTGGATATAGCCACAGATGATACAGAACTAGTGTGACCACTCATGGTCTTACAGGTACCTGTCTTGACGTCCCATAGTCTCACCGTATAATCTTAACTTCCCGATACGATGAACTCTGAATCACTGGATATAGCCACAGCATATACATAATCTTTGTGACCACTCATGGTCTTACAGGTACCTGTCTTGACGTCCCATAGTCTCACCGTATAATCTACACTTCCCGATACGATGAACTCTGAATCACTGGATATAGCCACAGCATTTACATAATCTTTGTGACCACTCATGGTCTTACAGGTACCTGTCTTGACGTCCCATAGTCTCACCGTATAATCATAACTTCCCGATACGATGAACTCTGAATCACTGGATATAGCCACAGATGGATACAGAACTAGTGTGACCACTCATGGTCTTACAGGTACCTGTCTTGACGTCCCATAGTCTCACCGTATAATCTCCACTTCCCGATACGATGAACTCTGAATCACTGGATATCGCCACAGATGATACATAACTAGTGTGACCACTCATGGTCTTACAGGTACCTGTCTTGACGTCCCATAGTCTCACCGTCTTATCATCACTTCCCGATACGATGAACTCTGAATCACTGGATATAGCCACAGATGATACAGAACTAGTGTGACCACTCATGGTCTTACAGGTACCTGTCTTGACGTCCCATAGTCTCACCGTATAATCATAACTTCCCGATACGATGAACTCTGAATCACTGGATATAGCCACAGATGATACAGAACTAGTGTGACCACTCATGGTCTTACAGGTACCTGTCTTGACGTCCCATAGTCTCACCGTATAATCTTAACTTCCCGATACGATGAACTCTGAATCACTGGATATAGCCACAGCATATACATAATCTTTGTGACCACTCATGGTCTTACAGGTACCTGTCTTGACGTCCCATAGTCTCACCGTCTTATCATCACTTCCCGATACGATGAACTCTGAATCACTGGATATAGCCACAGATGATACAGAACTAGTGTGACCACTCATGGTCTTACAGGTACCTGTCTTGACGTCCCATAGTCTCACCGTATAATCATAACTTCCCGATACGATGAACTCTGAATCACTGGATATAGCCCACAGATGATACAGAACTAGTGTGACCACTCATGGTCTTACAGGTACCTGTCTTGACGTCCAATAGTCTCACCGTATAATCATAACTTCCCGATACGATGAACTCTGAATCACTGGATATAGCCACAGCATATACATAATCTTTGTGACCACTCATGGTCTTACAGGTACCTGTCTTGACGTCCCATAGTCTCACCGTATAATCTTAACTTCCCGATACGATGAACTCTGAATCACTGGATATAGCCACAGCATATACATAATCTTTGTGACCACTCATGGTCTTACAGGTACCTGTCTTGACGTCCCATAGTCTCACCGTATAATCATAACTTCCCGATACTATGAACTCTGAATCACTGGATATAGCCACAGCATATACAGAACTAGTGTGACCACTCATGGTCTTACAGGTACCTGTCTTGACGTCCCATAGTCTCACCGTCTAATCTCAACTTCCCGATACGATGAACTCTGAATCACTGGATATAGCCACAGATCATAAATAACTAGTGTGACCACTCATGGTCTTACAGGTACCTGTCTTGACGTCCCATAGTCTCACCGTATAATCATAACTTCCCGATACGATGAACTCTGAATCACTGGATATAGCCACAGATCATAAATAACTAGTGTGACCACTCATGGTCTTACAGGTACCTGTCTTGACGTCCCATAGTCTCACAATATAATCTCCACTTCCCGATACGATGAACTCTGAATCACTGGATATAGCCACAGCATTTACATAATCTTTGTGACCACTCATGGTCTTACAGGTACCTGTCTTGACGTCCCATAGTCTCACCGTCTTATCATCACTTCCCGATACGATGAACTCTGAATCACTGGATATAGCCACAGCATATACATAATCTTTGTGACCACTCATGGTCTTACAGGTACCTGTCTTGACGTCCCATAGTCTCACCGTCTTATCATCACTTCCCGATACGATGAACTCTGAATCACTGGATATAGCCACAGCATATACATAATCTTTGTGACCACTCATGGTCTTACAGGTACCTGTCTTGACGTCCCATAGTCTCACCGTCTTATCATCACTTCCCGATACGATTAACTCTGAATCACTGGATATAGCCACAGCATATACATAATCTTTGTGACCACTCATGGTCTTACAGATACCTGTCTTGACGTCCCATAGTCTCACCGTCTTATCATCACTTCCCGATACGATGAACTCTGAATCACTGGATATAGCCACAGCATATACATAATCTTTGTGACCACTCATGGTCTTACAGGTACCTGTCTTGACGTCCCATAGTCTCACCGTATAATCTCCACTTCCCGATACGATGAACTCTGAATCACTGGATATAGCCACAGCATATACATAATCTTTGTGACCACTCATGGTCTTACAGGTACCTGTCTTGACGTTCCATAGTCTCACCGTCTTATCATCACTTCCCGATACGATGAACTCTGAATCACTGGATATAGCCACAGCATATACATAATCTTTGTGACCACTCATGGTCTTACAGGTACCTGTCTTGACGTCCCATAGTCTCACCGTCTTATCATCACTTCCCGATACGATGAACTCTGAATCACTGGATATAGCCACAGCATATACATAATCTTTGTGACCACTCATGGTCTTACAGGTACCTGTCTTGACGTCCCATAGTCTCACCGTCTTATCATCACTTCCCGATACGATGAACTCTGAATCACTGGATATAGCCACAGCATTTACATAATCTTTGTGACCACTCATGGTCTTACAGGTACCTGTCTTGACGTCCCATAGTCTCACCGTTGAATCTACACTTCCCGATACGATGAACTCTGAATCACTGGATATAGCCACAGCATATACATAATCTTTGTGACCACTCATGGTCTTACAGGTACCTGTCTTGACGTTCCATAGTCTCACCGTCTTATCATCACTTCCCGATACGATGAACTCTGAATCACTGGATATAGCCACAGCATTTACATAATCTTTGTGACCACTCATGGTCTTACAGGTACCTGTCTTGACGTCCCATAGTCTCACAATATAATCTCCACTTCCCGATACGATGAACTCTGAATCACTGGATATAGCCACAGCATATACATAATCTTTGTGACCACTCATGGTCTTACAGGTACCTGTCTTGACGTCCCATAGTCTCACCGTCTTATCATCACTTCCCGATACGATGAACTCTGAATCACTGGATATAGCCACAGCATATACATAATCTTTGTGACCACTCATGGTCTTACAGGTACCTGTCTTGACGTCCCATAGTCTCACCGTCTTATCATCACTTCCCGATACGATGAACTCTGAATCACTGGATATAGCCACAGCATATACATAATCTTTGTGACCACTCATGGTCTTACAGGTACCTGTCTTGACGTCCCATAGTCTCACCGTATAATCATAACTTCCCGATACGATAAACTCTGAATCACTGGATATCGCCACAGATGATACAGAACTAGTGTGACCACTCATGGTCTTACAGGTACCTGTCTTGACGTCCCATAGTCTCACCGTTGAATCTACACTTCCCGATACTATGAACTCTGAATCACTGGATATAGCCACAGCATTTACATAATCTTTGTGACCACTCATGGTCTTACAGGTACCTGTCTTGACGTCCCATAGTCTCACCGTCTTATCATAACTTCCCGATACGATGAACTCTGAATCACTGGATATAGCCACAGCATTTACATAATCTTTGTGACCACTCATGGTCTTACAGGTACCTGTCTTGACGTCCCATAGTCTCACCGTCTTATCATCACTTCCCGATACGATGAACTCTGAATCACTGGATATAGCCACAGCATTTACATAATCTTTGTGACCACTCATGGTCTTACAGGTACCTGTCTTGACGTCCATAGTCTCACCGTCTTATCATCACTTCCCGATACGATGAACTCTGAATCACTGGATATAGCCACAGATGATACAGAACTAGTGTGACCACTCATGGTCTTACAGGTACCTGTCTTGACGTCCCATAGTCTCACCGTATAATCATAACTTCCCGATACGATGAACTCTGAATCACTGGATATAGCCACAGATGATACAGAACTAGTGTGACCACTCATGGTCTTACAGGTACCTGTCTTGACGTCCAATAGTCTCACCGTATAATCTCCACTTCCCGATACGATGAACTCTGAATCACTGGATATAGCCACAGCATATACATAATCTTTGTGACCACTCATGGTCTTACAGGTACCTGTCTTGACGTCCCATAGTCTCACCGTATAATCTTAACTTCCCGATACGATGAACTCTGAATCACTGGATATAGCCACAGCATATACATAATCTTTGTGACCACTCATGGTCTTACAGGTACCTGTCTTGACGTCCCATAGTCTCACCGTATAATCATAACTTCCCGATACGATGAACTCTGAATCACTGGATATAGCCACAGCATATACATAATCTTTGTGACCACTCATGGTCTTACAGGTACCTGTCTTGACGTCCCATAGTCTCACCGTATAATCATAACTTCCCGATACGATAAACTCTGAATCACTGGATATCGCCACAGATGATACATAACTAGTGTGACCACTCATGGTCTTACAGGTACCTGTCTTGACGTCCCATAGTCTCACCGTCTTATCATCACTTCCCGATACTATGAACTCTGAATCACTGGATATAGCCACAGCATTTACATAATCTTTGTGACCACTCATGGTCTTACAGGTACCTGTCTTGACGTCCCATAGTCTCACCGTCCTTATCATCACTTCCCGATACGATGAACTCTGAATCACTGGATATAGCCACAGCATTTACATAATCTTTGTGACCACTCATGGTCTTACAGGTACCTGTCTTGACGTCCCATAGTCTCACCGTATAATCATAACTTCCCGATACGATGAACTCTGAATCACTGGATATAGCCACAGCATATACATAATCTTTGTGACCACTCATGGTCTTACAGGTACCTGTCTTGACGTCCCATAGTCTCACCGTATAATCTCCACTTCCCGATACGATGAACTCTGAATCACTGGATATAGCCACAGCATATACATAATCTTTGTGACCACTCATGGTCTTACAGGTACCTGTCTTGACGTCCCATAGTCTCACCGTATAATCATAACTTCCCGATACGATGAACTCTGAATCACTGGATATAGCCACAGCATATACATAATCTTTGTGACCACTCATGGTCTTACAGGTACCTGTCTTGACGTTCCATAGTCTCACCGTCTTATCATCACTTCCCGATACGATGAACTCTGAATCACTGGATATAGCCACAGCATATACATAATCTTTGTGACCACTCATGGTCTTACAGGTACCTGTCTTGACGTCCCATAGTCTCACCGTATAATCATAACTTCCCGATACGATGAACTCTGAATCACTGGATATAGCCACAGCATTTACATAATCTTTGTGACCACTCATGGTCTTACAGGTACCTGTCTTGACGTCCCATAGTCTCACCGTCTTATCATCACTTCCCGATACGATGAACTCTGAATCACTGGATATAGCCACAGCATTTACATAATCTTTGTGACCACTCATGGTCTTACAGGTACCTGTCTTGACGTCCCATAGTCTCACCGTCTTATCATAACTTCCCGATACGATGAACTCTGAATCACTGGATATAGCCACAGCATTTACATAATCTTTGTGACCACTCATGGTCTTACAGGTACCTGTCTTGACGTCCCATAGTCTCACCGTCTTATCATCACTTCCCGATACGATGAACTCTGAATCACTGGATATAGCCACAGATGATACAGAACTAGTGTGACCACTCATGGTCTTACAGGTACCTGTCTTGACGTCCCATAGTCTCACCGTATAATCATAACTTCCCGATACGATGAACTCTGAATCACTGGATATAGCCACAGATGATACAGAACTAGTGTGACCACTCATGGTCTTACAGGTACCTGTCTTGACGTCCCATAGTCTCACCGTCTTATCATCACTTCCCGATACTATGAACTCTGAATCACTGGATATAGCCACAGCATTTACATAATCTTTGTGACCACTCATGGTCTTACAGGTACCTGTCTTGACGTCCCATAGTCTCACCGTCTTATCATCACTTCCCGATACGATGAACTCTGAATCACTGGATATAGCCACAGATGATACAGAACTAGTGTGACCACTCATGGTCTTACAGGTACCTGTCTTGACGTCCCATAGTCTCACCGTATAATCATAACTTCCCGATACGATGAACTCTGAATCACTGGATATAGCCACAGATGATACAGAACTAGTGTGACCACTCATGGTCTTACAGGTACCTGTCTTGACGTCCCATAGTCTCACCGTATAATCTTAACTTCCCGATACGATGAACTCTGAATCACTGGATATAGCCACAGCATATACATAATCTTTGTGACCACTCATGGTCTTACAGGTACCTGTCTTGACGTCCCATAGTCTCACCGTCTTATCATCACTTCCCGATACGATGAACTCTGAATCACTGGATATAGCCACAGATGATACAGAACTAGTGTGACCACTCATGGTCTTACAGGTACCTGTCTTGACGTCCCATAGTCTCACCGTATAATCATAACTTCCCGATACGATGAACTCTGAATCACTGGATATAGCCACAGATGATACAGAACTAGTGTGACCACTCATGGTCTTACAGGTACCTGTCTTGACGTCCAATAGTCTCACCGTATAATCATAACTTCCCGATACGATGAACTCTGAATCACTGGATATAGCCACAGCATATACATAATCTTTGTGACCACTCATGGTCTTACAGGTACCTGTCTTGACGTCCCATAGTCTCACCGTATAATCTTAACTTCCCGATACGATGAACTCTGAATCACTGGATATAGCCACAGCATATACATAATCTTTGTGACCACTCATGGTCTTACAGGTACCTGTCTTGACGTCCCATAGTCTCACCGTATAATCATAACTTCCCGATACTATGAACTCTGAATCACTGGATATAGCCACAGCATTTACATAATCTTTGTGACCACTCATGGTCTTACAGGTACCTGTCTTGACGTCCCATAGTCTCACCGTCTTATCTCCACTTCCCGATACGATGAACTCTGAATCACTGGATATAGCCACAGCATTTACATAATCTTTGTGACCACTCATGGTCTTACAGGTACCTGTCTTGACGTTCCATAGTCTCACCGTCTTATCATCACTTCCCGATACGATGAACTCTGAATCACTGGATATAGCCACAGCATATACATAATCTTTGTGACCACTCATGGTCTTACAGGTACCTGTCTTGACGTCCCATAGTCTCACCGTATAATCATAACTTCCCGATACGATGAACTCTGAATCACTGGATATAGCCACAGCATTTACATAATCTTTGTGACCACTCATGGTCTTACAGGTACCTGTCTTGACGTCCCATAGTCTCACCGTCTTATCATCACTTCCCGATACGATGAACTCTGAATCACTGGATATAGCCACAGCATTTACATAATCTTTGTGACCACTCATGGTCTTACAGGTACCTGTCTTGACGTCCCATAGTCTCACCGTCTTATCATAACTTCCCGATACGATGAACTCTGAATCACTGGATATAGCCACAGCATTTACATAATCTTTGTGACCACTCATGGTCTTACAGGTACCTGTCTTGACGTCCCATAGTCTCACCGTCTTATCATCACTTCCCGATACGATGAACTCTGAATCACTGGATATAGCCACAGCATTTACATAATCTTTGTGACCACTCATGGTCTTACAGGTACCTGTCTTGACGTCCCATAGTCTCACCGTATAATCATAACTTCCCGATACGATGAACTCTGAATCACTGGATATAGCCACAGCATATACATAATCTTTGTGACCACTCATGGTCTTACAGGTACCTGTCTTGACGTTCCATAGTCTCACCGTATAATCATAACTTCCCGATACGATGAACTCTGAATCACTGGATATAGCCACAGCATTTACATAATCTTTGTGACCACTCATGGTCTTACAGGTACCTGTCTTGACGTCCCATAGTCTCACCGTCTTATCATCACTTCCCGATACGATGAACTCTGAATCACTGGATATAGCCACAGCATATACAGAACTAGTGTGACCACTCATGGTCTTACAGGTACCTGTCTTGACGTCCCATAGTCTCACCGTCTAATCTCAACTTCCCGATACGATGAACTCTGAATCACTGGATATAGCCACAGATCATAAATAACTAGTGTGACCACTCATGGTCTTACAGGTACCTGTCTTGACGTCCCATAGTCTCACCGTATAATCATAACTTCCCGATACGATGAACTCTGAATCACTGGATATAGCCACAGATCATAAATAACTAGTGTGACCACTCATGGTCTTACAGGTACCTGTCTTGACGTCCCATAGTCTCACAATATAATCTCCACTTCCCGATACGATGAACTCTGAATCACTGGATATAGCCACAGCATTTACATAATCTTTGTGACCACTCATGGTCTTACAGGTACCTGTCTTGACGTCCCATAGTCTCACCGTCTTATCATCACTTCCCGATACGATGAACTCTGAATCACTGGATATAGCCACAGCATATACATAATCTTTGTGACCACTCATGGTCTTACAGGTACCTGTCTTGACGTCCCATAGTCTCACCGTCTTATCATCACTTCCCGATACGATGAACTCTGAATCACTGGATATAGCCACAGCATATACATAATCTTTGTGACCACTCATGGTCTTACAGGTACCTGTCTTGGACGTCCCATAGTCTCACCGTATAATCATAACTTCCCGATACGATGAACTCTGAATCACTGGATATAGCCACAGCATTTACATAATCTTTGTGACCACTCATGGTCTTACAGGTACCTGTCTTGACGTCCCATAGTCTCACCGTCTTATCATCACTTCCCGATACGATGAACTCTGAATCACTGGATATAGCCACAGCATATACATAATCTTTGTGACCACTCATGGTCTTACAGGTACCTGTCTTGACGTCCCATAGTCTCACCGTATAATCATAACTTCCCGATACGATGAACTCTGAATCACTGGATATAGCCACAGATGATACAGAACTAGTGTGACCACTCATGGTCTTACAGGTACCTGTCTTGACGTCCCATAGTCTCACCGTATAATCATAACTTCCCGATACGATGAACTCTGAATCACTGGATATAGCATCAGCATATACATAATCTTTGTGACCACTCATGGTCTTACAGGTACCTGTCTTGACGTCCCATAGTCTCACCGTCTAATCATAACTTCCCGATACGATGAACTCTGAATCACTGGATATAGCCACAGCATTTACATAATCTTTGTGACCACTCATGGTCTTACAGGTACCTGTCTTGACGTCCCATAGTCTCACCGTTGAATCTACACTTCCCGATACTATGAACTCTGAATCACTGGATATAGCCACAGCATTTACATAATCTTTGTTACCACTCATGGTCTTACAGGTACCTGTCTTGACGTCCCATAGTCTCACCGTCTTATCATCACTTCCCGATACGATGAACTCTGAATCACTGGATATAGCCACAGCATTTACATAATCTTTGTGACCACTCATGGTCTTACAGGTACCTGTCTTGACGTCCCATAGTCTCACCGTCTTATCATAACTTCCCGATACGATGAACTCTGAATCACTGGATATAGCCACAGCATTTACATAATCTTTGTGACCACTCATGGTCTTACAGGTACCTGTCTTGACGTCCCATAGTCTCACCGTATAATCATAACTTCCCGATACGATGAACTCTGAATCACTGGATATAGCCACAGCATTTACATAATCTTTGTGACCACTCATGGTCTTACAGGTACCTGTCTTGACGTCCCATAGTCTCACCGTCTTATCATCACTTCCCGATACGATGAACTCTGAATCACTGGATATAGCCACAGATGATACAGAACTAGTGTGACCACTCATGGTCTTACAGGTACCTGTCTTGACGTCCCATAGTCTCACCGTATAATCATAACTTCCCGATACGATGAACTCTGAATCACTGGATATAGCCACAGATGATACAGAACTAGTGTGACCACTCATGGTCTTACAGGTACCTGTCTTGACGTCCCATAGTCTCACCGTATAATCATAACTTCCCGATACGATGAACTCTGAATCACTGGATATAGCATCAGCATATACATAATCTTTGTGACCACTCATGGTCTTACAGGTACCTGTCTTGACGTCCCATAGTCTCACCGTCTAATCATAACTTCCCGATACGATGAACTCTGAATCACTGGATATAGCCACAGCATTTACATAATCTTTGTGACCACTCATGGTCTTACAGGTACCTGTCTTGACGTCCCATAGTCTCACCGTCTTATCATCACTTCCCGATACGATGAACTCTGAATCACTGGATATAGCCACAGCATATACATAATCTTTGTGACCACTCATGGTCTTACAGGTACCTGTCTTGACGTCCCATAGTCTCACCGTATAATCTCCACTTCCCGATACGATGAACTCTGAATCACTGGATATAGCCACAGCATTTACATAATCTTTGTGACCACTCATGGTCTTACAGGTACCTGTCTTGACGTCCCATAGTCTCACCGTCTTATCATCACTTCCCGATACGATGAACTCTGAATCACTGGATATAGCCACAGATCATAAATAACTAGTGTGACCACTCATGGTCTTACAGGTACCTGTCTTGACGTCCCATAGTCTCACAATATAATCTCCACTTCCCGATACGATGAACTCTGAATCACTGGATATAGCCACAGCATATACAGAACTAGTGTGACCACTCATGGTCTTACAGGTACCTGTCTTGACGTCCCATAGTCTCACCGTCTAATCTCAACTTCCCGATACGATGAACTCTGAATCACTGGATATAGCCACAGATCATAAATAACTAGTGTGACCACTCATGGTCTTACAGGTACCTGTCTTGACGTCCCATAGTCTCACCGTCTTATCATCACTTCCCGATACGATGAACTCTGAATCACTGGATATAGCCACAGCATATACATAATCTTTGTGACCACTCATGGTCTTACAGGTACCTGTCTTGACGTCCCATAGTCTCACCGTATAATCATAACTTCCCGATACGATAAACTCTGAATCACTGGATATCGCCACAGATGATACAGAACTAGTGTGACCACTCATGGTCTTACAGGTACCTGTCTTGACGTCCCATAGTCTCACCGTTGAATCTACACTTCCCGATACTATGAACTCTGAATCACTGGATATAGCCACAGCATTTACATAATCTTTGTGACCACTCATGGTCTTACAGGTACCTGTCTTGACGTCCCATAGTCTCACCGTCTTATCATAACTTCCCGATACGATGAACTCTGAATCACTGGATATAGCCACAGCATTTACATAATCTTTGTGACCACTCATGGTCTTACAGGTACCTGTCTTGACGTCCCATAGTCTCACCGTCTTATCATCACTTCCCGATACGATGAACTCTGAATCACTGGATATAGCCACAGCATTTACATAATCTTTGTGACCACTCATGGTCTTACAGGTACCTGTCTTGACGTCCCATAGTCTCACCGTCTTATCATCACTTCCCGATACGATGAACTCTGAATCACTGGATATAGCCACAGATGATACAGAACTAGTGTGACCACTCATGGTCTTACAGGTACCTGTCTTGACGTCCCATAGTCTCACCGTATAATCATAACTTCCCGATACGATGAACTCTGAATCACTGGATATAGCCACAGATGATACAGAACTAGTGTGACCACTCATGGTCTTACAGGTACCTGTCTTGACGTCCAATAGTCTCACCGTATAATCTCCACTTCCCGATACGATGAACTCTGAATCACTGGATATCGCCACAGATGATACATAACTAGTGTGACCACTCATGGTCTTACAGGTACCTGTCTTGACGTCCCATAGTCTCACCGTTGAATCTACACTTCCCGATACGATGAACTCTGAATCACTGGATATAGCCACAGCATTTACATAATCTTTGTGACCACTCATGGTCTTACAGGTACCTGTCTTGACGTCCCATAGTCTCACCGTCTTATCATCACTTCCCGATACGATGAACTCTGAATCACTGGATATAGCCACAGCATTTACATAATCTTTGTGACCACTCATGGTCTTACAGGTACCTGTCTTGACGTCCCATAGTCTCACCGTCTTATCATAACTTCCCGATACGATGAACTCTGAATCACTGGATATAGCCACAGATGATACAGAACTAGTGTGACCACTCATGGTCTTACAGGTACCTGTCTTGACGTCCAATAGTCTCACCGTATAATCTCCACTTCCCGATACGATGAACTCTGAATCACTGGATATAGCCACAGCATATACATAATCTTTGTGACCACTCATGGTCTTACAGGTACCTGTCTTGACGTCCCATAGTCTCACCGTATAATCTACACTTCCCGATACGATGAACTCTGAATCACTGGATATAGCCACAGCATTTACATAATCTTTGTGACCACTCATGGTCTTACAGGTACCTGTCTTGACGTCCCATAGTCTCACAATATAATCTCCACTTCCCGATACGATGAACTCTGAATCACTGGATATAGCCACAGCATTTACATAATCTTTGTGACCACTCATGGTCTTACAGGTACCTGTCTTGACGTCCCATAGTCTCACCGTCTTATCATCACTTCCCGATACGATGAACTCTGAATCACTGGATATAGCCACAGCATATACATAATCTTTGTGACCACTCATGGTCTTACAGGTACCTGTCTTGACGTCCCCATAGTCTCACCGTCTTATCATCACTTCCCGATACGATGAACTCTGAATCACTGGATATAGCCACAGCATATACATAATCTTTGTGACCACTCATGGTCTTACAGGTACCTGTCTTGACGTCCCATAGTCTCACCGTATAATCATAACTTCCCGATACGATAAACTCTGAATCACTGGATATCGCCACAGATGATACAGAACTAGTGTGACCACTCATGGTCTTACAGGTACCTGTCTTGACGTCCCATAGTCTCACCGTTGAATCTACACTTCCCGATACTATGAACTCTGAATCACTGGATATAGCCACAGCATTTACATAATCTTTGTGACCACTCATGGTCTTACAGGTACCTGTCTTGACGTCCCATAGTCTCACCGTCTTATCATAACTTCCCGATACGATGAACTCTGAATCACTGGATATAGCCACAGCATTTACATAATCTTTGTGACCACTCATGGTCTTACAGGTACCTGTCTTGACGTCCCATAGTCTCACCGTCTTATCATCACTTCCCGATACGATGAACTCTGAATCACTGGATATAGCCACAGCATATACATAATCTTTGTGACCACTCATGGTCTTACAGGTACCTGTCTTGACGTCCCATAGTCTCACCGTCTTATCATCACTTCCCGATACGATGAACTCTGAATCACTGGATATAGCCACAGATGATACAGAACTAGTGTGACCACTCATGGTCTTACAGGTACCTGTCTTGACGTCCCATAGTCTCACCGTATAATCATAACTTCCCGATACGATGAACTCTGAATCACTGGATATAGCCACAGATGATACAGAACTAGTGTGACCACTCATGGTCTTACAGGTACCTGTCTTGACGTCCCATAGTCTCACCGTATAAACATAACTTCCCGATACGATGAACTCTGAATCACTGGATATAGCCACAGCATTTACATAATCTTTGTGACCACTCATGGTCTTACAGGTACCTGTCTTGACGTCCCATAGTCTCACCGTATAATCATAACTTCCCGATACGATGAACTCTGAATCACTGGATATAGCCACAGCATATACATAATCTTTGTGACCACTCATGGTCTTACAGGTACCTGTCTTGACGTCCCATAGTCTCACCGTATAATCATAACTTCCCGATACGATGAACTCTGAATCACTGGATATAGCCACAGCATATACATAATCTTTGTGACCACTCATGGTCTTACAGGTACCTGTCTTGACGTCCCATAGTCTCACCGTATAATCATAACTTCCCGATACGATAAACTCTGAATCACTGGATATCGCCACAGATGATACATAACTAGTGTGACCACTCATGGTCTTACAGGTACCTGTCTTGACGTCCCATAGTCTCACCGTCTTATCATCACTTCCCGATACGATGAACTCTGAATCACTGGATATAGCCACAGCATTTACATAATCTTTGTGACCACTCATGGTCTTACAGGTACCTGTCTTGACGTCCCATAGTCTCACCGTATAATCATAACTTCCCGATACGATGAACTCTGAATCACTGGATATAGCCACAGCATATACATAATCTTTGTGACCACTCATGGTCTTACAGGTACCTGTCTTGACGTCCCATAGTCTCACCGTATAATCTCCACTTCCCGATACGATGAACTCTGAATCACTGGATATAGCCACAGCATATACATAATCTTTGTGACCACTCATGGTCTTACAGGTACCTGTCTTGACGTCCCATAGTCTCACCGTATAATCATAACTTCCCGATACGATGAACTCTGAATCACTGGATATAGCCACAGCATATACATAATCTTTGTGACCACTCATGGTCTTACAGGTACCTGTCTTGACGTTCCATAGTCTCACCGTCTTATCATCACTTCCCGATACGATGAACTCTGAATCACTGGATATAGCCACAGCATATACATAATCTTTGTGACCACTCATGGTCTTACAGGTACCTGTCTTGACGTCCCATAGTCTCACCGTATAATCATAACTTCCCGATACGATGAACTCTGAATCACTGGATATAGCCACAGCATTTACATAATCTTTGTGACCACTCATGGTCTTACAGGTACCTGTCTTGACGTCCCATAGTCTCACCGTCTTATCATCACTTCCCGATACGATGAACTCTGAATCACTGGATATAGCCACAGCATTTACATAATCTTTGTGACCACTCATGGTCTTACAGGTACCTGTCTTGACGTCCCATAGTCTCACCGTCTTATCATAACTTCCCGATACGATGAACTCTGAATCACTGGATATAGCCACAGCATTTACATAATCTTTGTGACCACTCATGGTCTTACAGGTACCTGTCTTGACGTCCCATAGTCTCACCGTCTTATCATCACTTCCCGATACGATGAACTCTGAATCACTGGATATAGCCACAGCATTTACATAATCTTTGTGACCACTCATGGTCTTACAGGTACCTGTCTTGACGTCCCATAGTCTCACCGTATAATCATAACTTCCCGATACGATGAACTCTGAATCACTGGATATAGCCACAGCATTTACATAATCTTTGTGACCACTCATGGTCTTACAGGTACCTGTCTTGACGTCCCATAGTCTCACCGTCTTATCATCACTTCCCGATACGATGAACTCTGAATCACTGGATATAGCCACAGCATTTACATAATCTTTGTGACCACTCATGGTCTTACAGGTACCTGTCTTGACGTCCCATAGTCTCACCGTCTTATCATCACTTCCCGATACGATGAACTCTGAATCACTGGATATAGCCACAGCATTTACATAATCTTTGTGACCACTCATGGTCTTACAGGTACCTGTCTTGACGTCCCATAGTCTCACCGTATAATCATAACTTCCCGATACGATGAACTCTGAATCACTGGATATAGCCACAGCATATACATAATCTTTGTGACCACTCATGGTCTTACAGGTACCTGTCTTGACGTCCCATAGTCTCACCGTATAATCTCCACTTCCCGATACGATGAACTCTGAATCACTGGATATAGCCACAGCATATACATAATCTTTGTGACCACTCATGGTCTTACAGGTACCTGTCTTGACGTCCCATAGTCTCACCGTATAATCATAACTTCCCGATACGATGAACTCTGAATCACTGGATATAGCCACAGCATATACATAATCTTTGTGACCACTCATGGTCTTACAGGTACCTGTCTTGACGTTCCATAGTCTCACCGTCTTATCATCACTTCCCGATACGATGAACTCTGAATCACTGGATATAGCCACAGCATATACATAATCTTTGTGACCACTCATGGTCTTACAGGTACCTGTCTTGACGTCCCATAGTCTCACCGTATAATCATAACTTCCCGATACGATGAACTCTGAATCACTGGATATAGCCACAGCATTTACATAATCTTTGTGACCACTCATGGTCTTACAGGTACCTGTCTTGACGTCCCATAGTCTCACCGTATAATCATAACTTCCCGATACGATGAACTCTGAATCACTGGATATAGCCACAGATGATACAGAACTAGTGTGACCACTCATGGTCTTACAGGTACCTGTCTTGACGTCTTATAGTCTCACCGTCTAATCATAACTTCCCGATACGATGAACTCTGAATCACTGGATATAGCCACAGCATTTACATAATCTTTGTGACCACTCATGGTCTTACAGGTACCTGTCTTGACGTCCCATAGTCTCACCGTATAATCATAACTTCCCGATACGATAAACTCTGAATCACTGGATATCGCCACAGATGATACAGAACTAGTGTGACCACTCATGGTCTTACAGGTACCTGTCTTGACGTCCCATAGTCTCACCGTTGAATCTACACTTCCCGATACTATGAACTCTGAATCACTGGATATAGCCACAGCATTTACATAATCTTTGTGACCACTCATGGTCTTACAGGTACCTGTCTTGACGTCCCATAGTCTCACCGTCTTATCATAACTTCCCGATACGATGAACTCTGAATCACTGGATATAGCCACAGCATTTACATAATCTTTGTGACCACTCATGGTCTTACAGGTACCTGTCTTGACGTCCCATAGTCTCACCGTCTTATCATCACTTCCCGATACGATGAACTCTGAATCACTGGATATAGCCACAGCATTTACATAATCTTTGTGACCACTCATGGTCTTACAGGTACCTGTCTTGACGTCCCATAGTCTCACCGTCTTATCATAACTTCCCGATACGATGAACTCTGAATCACTGGATATAGCCACAGCATTTACATAATCTTTGTGACCACTCATGGTCTTACAGGTACCTGTCTTGACGTCCCATAGTCTCACCGTCTTATCATCACTTCCCGATACGATGAACTCTGAATCACTGGATATAGCCACAGCATTTACATAATCTTTGTGACCACTCATGGTCTTACAGGTACCTGTCTTGACGTCCCATAGTCTCACCGTATAATCATAACTTCCCGATACGATGAACTCTGAATCACTGGATATAGCCACAGATGATACAGAACTAGTGTGACCACTCATGGTCTTACAGGTACCTGTCTTGACGTCCCATAGTCTCACCGTATAATCATAACTTCCCGATACGATGAACTCTGAATCACTGGATATAGCCACAGCATTTACATAATCTTTGTGACCACTCATGGTCTTACAGGTACCTGTCTTGACGTCCCATAGTCTCACCGTTGAATCTACACTTCCCGATACTATGAACTCTGAATCACTGGATATAGCCACAGCATATACAGAACTAGTGTGACCACTCATGGTCTTACAGGTACCTGTCTTGACGTCCCATAGTCTCACCGTTGAATCTACACTTCCCGATACTATGAACTCTGAATCACTGGATATAGCCACAGCATTTACATAATCTTTGTGACCACTCATGGTCTTACAGGTACCTGTCTTGACGTCCCATAGTCTCACCGTATAATCATAACTTCCCGATACGATGAACTCTGAATCACTGGATATAGCCACAGATCATAAATAACTAGTGTGACCACTCATGGTCTTACAGGTACCTGTCTTGACGTCCCATAGTCTCACCGTCTTATCATCACTTCCCGATACGATGAACTCTGAATCACTGGATATAGCCACAGCATTTACATAATCTTTGTGACCACTCATGGTCTTACAGGTACCTGTCTTGACGTCCCATAGTCTCACCGTCTTATCATCACTTCCCGATACGATGAACTCTGAATCACTGGATATAGCCACAGCATATACATAATCTTTGTGACCACTCATGGTCTTACAGGTACCTGTCTTGACGTCCCATAGTCTCACCGTCTTATCATCACTTCCCGATACGATGAACTCTGAATCACTGGATATAGCCACAGCATATACATAATCTTTGTGACCACTCATGGTCTTACAGGTACCTGTCTTGACGTCCCATAGTCTCACCGTATAATCTCCACTTCCCGATACGATGAACTCTGAATCACTGGATATAGCCACAGCATTTACATAATCTTTGTGACCACTCATGGTCTTACAGGTACCTGTCTTGACGTCCCATAGTCTCACCGTCTTATCATCACTTCCCGATACGATGAACTCTGAATCACTGGATATAGCCACAGCATATACATAATCTTTGTGACCACTCATGGTCTTACAGGTACCTGTCTTGACGTCCCATAGTCTCACCGTATAATCTTAACTTCCCGATACGATGAACTCTGAATCACTGGATATAGCCACAGCATATACATAATCTTTGTGACCACTCATGGTCTTACAGGTACCTGTCTTGACGTCCCATAGTCTCACCGTATAATCATAACTTCCCGATACGATAAACTCTGAATCACTGGATATCGCCACAGATGATACAGAACTAGTGTGACCACTCATGGTCTTACAGGTACCTGTCTTGACGTCCCATAGTCTCACCGTATAATCATAACTTCCCGATACGATGAACTCTGAATCACTGGATATAGCCACAGATGATACAGAACTAGTGTGACCACTCATGGTCTTACAGGTACCTGTCTTGACGTCCCATAGTCTCACCGTTGAATCTACACTTCCCGATACTATGAACTCTGAATCACTGGATATAGCCACAGCATTTACATAATCTTTGTTACCACTCATGGTCTTACAGGTACCTGTCTTGACGTCCCATAGTCTCACCGTCTTATCATCACTTCCCGATACGATGAACTCTGAATCACTGGATATAGCCACAGCATTTACATAATCTTTGTGACCACTCATGGTCTTACAGGTACCTGTCTTGACGTCCCATAGTCTCACCGTCTTATCATAACTTCCCGATACGATGAACTCTGAATCACTGGATATAGCCACAGCATTTACATAATCTTTGTGACCACTCATGGTCTTACAGGTACCTGTCTTGACGTCCCATAGTCTCACCGTATAATCATAACTTCCCGATACGATGAACTCTGAATCACTGGATATAGCCACAGCATTTACATAATCTTTGTGACCACTCATGGTCTTACAGGTACCTGTCTTGACGTCCCATAGTCTCACCGTCTTATCATCACTTCCCGATACGATGAACTCTGAATCACTGGATATAGCCACAGATGATACAGAACTAGTGTGACCACTCATGGTCTTACAGGTACCTGTCTTGACGTCCCATAGTCTCACCGTATAATCATAACTTCCCGATACGATGAACTCTGAATCACTGGATATAGCCACAGATGATACAGAACTAGTGTGACCACTCATGGTCTTACAGGTACCTGTCTTGACGTCCCATAGTCTCACCGTATAATCATAACTTCCCGATACGATGAACTCTGAATCACTGGATATAGCCACAGCATTTACATAATCTTTGTGACCACTCATGGTCTTACAGGTACCTGTCTTGACGTCCCATAGTCTCACCGTCTAATCATAACTTCCCGATACGATGAACTCTGAATCACTGGATATAGCCACAGCATTTACATAATCTTTGTGACCACTCATGGTCTTACAGGTACCTGTCTTGACGTCCCATAGTCTCACCGTCTTATCATCACTTCCCGATACGATGAACTCTGAATCACTGGATATAGCCACAGCATATACATAATCTTTGTGACCACTCATGGTCTTACAGGTACCTGTCTTGACGTCCCATAGTCTCACCGTATAATCTCCACTTCCCGATACGATGAACTCTGAATCACTGGATATAGCCACAGCATTTACATAATCTTTGTGACCACTCATGGTCTTACAGGTACCTGTCTTGACGTCCCATAGTCTCACCGTCTTATCATCACTTCCCGATACGATGAACTCTGAATCACTGGATATAGCCACAGATCATAAATAACTAGTGTGACCACTCATGGTCTTACAGGTACCTGTCTTGACGTCCCATAGTCTCACAATATAATCTCCACTTCCCGATACGATGAACTCTGAATCACTGGATATAGCCACAGCATTTACATAATCTTTGTGACCACTCATGGTCTTACAGGTACCTGTCTTGACGTCCCATAGTCTCACCGTCTTATCATCACTTCCCGATACGATGAACTCTGAATCACTGGATATAGCCACAGATCATAAATAACTAGTGTGACCACTCATGGTCTTACAGGTACCTGTCTTGACGTCCCATAGTCTCACCGTATAATCATAACTTCCCGATACGATGAACTCTGAATCACTGGATATAGCCACAGATCATAAATAACTAGTGTGACCACTCATGGTCTTACAGGTACCTGTCTTGACGTCCCATAGTCTCACCGTATAATCATAACTTCCCGATACGATGAACTCTGAATCACTGGATATAGCCACAGATGATACAGAACTAGTGTGACCACTCATGGTCTTACAGGTACCTGTCTTGACGTCCCATAGTCTCACCGTTGAATCTACACTTCCCGATACGATGAACTCTGAATCACTGGATATAGCATCAGCATATACATAATCTTTGTGACCACTCATGGTCTTACAGGTACCTGTCTTGACGTCCCATAGTCTCACCGTCTAATCATAACTTCCCGATACGATGAACTCTGAATCACTGGATATAGCCACAGCATATACATAATCTTTGTGACCACTCATGGTCTTACAGGTACCTGTCTTGACGTCCCATAGTCTCACCGTCTTATCATCACTTCCCGATACGATGAACTCTGAATCACTGGATATAGCCACAGATGATACAGAACTAGTGTGACCACTCATGGTCTTACAGGTACCTGTCTTGACGTCCCATAGTCTCACCGTATAATCTCCACTTCCCGATACGATGAACTCTGAATCACTGGATATAGCCACAGCATTTACATAATCTTTGTGACCACTCATGGTCTTACAGGTACCTGTCTTGACGTCCCATAGTCTCACCGTCTTATCATCACTTCCCGATACGATGAACTCTGAATCACTGGATATAGCCACAGATCATAAATAACTAGTGTGACCACTCATGGTCTTACAGGTACCTGTCTTGACGTCCCATAGTCTCACAATATAATCTCCACTTCCCGATACGATGAACTCTGAATCACTGGATATAGCCACAGCATATACAGAACTAGTGTGACCACTCATGGTCTTACAGGTACCTGTCTTGACGTCCCATAGTCTCACCGTCTAATCTCAACTTCCCGATACGATGAACTCTGAATCACTGGATATAGCCACAGATCATAAATAACTAGTGTGACCACTCATGGTCTTACAGGTACCTGTCTTGACGTCCCATAGTCTCACCGTATAATCATAACTTCCCGATACGATGAACTCTGAATCACTGGATATAGCCACAGCATATACATAATCTTTGTGACCACTCATGGTCTTACAGGTACCTGTCTTGACGTCCCATAGTCTCACCGTATAATCTTAACTTCCCGATACGATGAACTCTGAATCACTGGATATAGCCACAGCATATACATAATCTTTGTGACCACTCATGGTCTTACAGGTACCTGTCTTGACGTCCCATAGTCTCACCGTATAATCATAACTTCCCGATACGATAAACTCTGAATCACTGGATATCGCCACAGATGATACATAACTAGTGTGACCACTCATGGTCTTACAGGTACCTGTCTTGACGTCCCATAGTCTCACCGTTGAATCTACACTTCCCGATACGATGAACTCTGAATCACTGGATATAGCCACAGCATTTACATAATCTTTGTGACCACTCATGGTCTTACAGGTACCTGTCTTGACGTCCCATAGTCTCACCGTCTTATCATCACTTCCCGATACGATGAACTCTGAATCACTGGATATAGCCACAGATCATAAATAACTAGTGTGACCACTCATGGTCTTACAGGTACCTGTCTTGACGTCCCATAGTCTCACCGTATAATCATAACTTCCCGATACGATGAACTCTGAATCACTGGATATAGCCACAGATCATAAATAACTAGTGTGACCACTCATGGTCTTACAGGTACCTGTCTTGACGTCCCATAGTCTCACCGTATAATCATAACTTCCCGATACGATGAACTCTGAATCACTGGATATAGCCACAGATCATAAATAACTAGTGTGACCACTCATGGTCTTACAGGTACCTGTCTTGACGTCCCATAGTCTCACCGTTGAATCTACACTTCCCGATACGATGAACTCTGAATCACTGGATATAGCATCAGCATATACATAATCTTTGTGACCACTCATGGTCTTACAGGTACCTGTCTTGACGTCCCATAGTCTCACCGTATAATCTCCACTTCCCGATACGATGAACTCTGAATCACTGGATATAGCCACAGCATTTACATAATCTTTGTGACCACTCATGGTCTTACAGGTACCTGTCTTGACGTCCCATAGTCTCACCGTCTTATCATCACTTCCCGATACGATGAACTCTGAATCACTGGATATAGCCACAGATCATAAATAACTAGTGTGACCACTCATGGTCTTACAGGTACCTGTCTTGACGTCCCATAGTCTCACAATATAATCTCCACTTCCCGATACGATGAACTCTGAATCACTGGATATAGCCACAGCATTTACATAATCTTTGTGACCACTCATGGTCTTACAGGTACCTGTCTTGACGTCCCATAGTCTCACCGTCTTATCATCACTTCCCGATACGATGAACTCTGAATCACTGGATATAGCCACAGATCATAAATAACTAGTGTGACCACTCATGGTCTTACAGGTACCTGTCTTGACGTCCCATAGTCTCACCGTATAATCATAACTTCCCGATACGATGAACTCTGAATCACTGGATATAGCCACAGATCATAAATAACTAGTGTGACCACTCATGGTCTTACAGGTACCTGTCTTGACGTCCCATAGTCTCACCGTATAATCATAACTTCCCGATACGATGAACTCTGAATCACTGGATATAGCCACAGATGATACAGAACTAGTGTGACCACTCATGGTCTTACAGGTACCTGTCTTGACGTCCCATAGTCTCACCGTTGAATCTACACTTCCCGATACGATGAACTCTGAATCACTGGATATAGCATCAGCATATACATAATCTTTGTGACCACTCATGGTCTTACAGGTACCTGTCTTGACGTCCCATAGTCTCACCGTCTAATCATAACTTCCCGATACGATGAACTCTGAATCACTGGATATAGCCACAGCATATACATAATCTTTGTGACCACTCATGGTCTTACAGGTACCTGTCTTGACGTCCCATAGTCTCACCGTCTTATCATCACTTCCCGATACGATGAACTCTGAATCACTGGATATAGCCACAGATGATACAGAACTAGTGTGACCACTCATGGTCTTACAGGTACCTGTCTTGACGTCCCATAGTCTCACCGTATAATCTCCACTTCCCGATACGATGAACTCTGAATCACTGGATATAGCCACAGCATTTACATAATCTTTGTGACCACTCATGGTCTTACAGGTACCTGTCTTGACGTCCCATAGTCTCACCGTCTTATCATCACTTCCCGATACGATGAACTCTGAATCACTGGATATAGCCACAGATCATAAATAACTAGTGTGACCACTCATGGTCTTACAGGTACCTGTCTTGACGTCCCATAGTCTCACAATATAATCTCCACTTCCCGATACGATGAACTCTGAATCACTGGATATAGCCACAGCATATACAGAACTAGTGTGACCACTCATGGTCTTACAGGTACCTGTCTTGACGTCCCATAGTCTCACCGTCTAATCTCAACTTCCCGATACGATGAACTCTGAATCACTGGATATAGCCACAGATCATAAATAACTAGTGTGACCACTCATGGTCTTACAGGTACCTGTCTTGACGTCCCATAGTCTCACCGTATAATCATAACTTCCCGATACGATGAACTCTGAATCACTGGATATAGCCACAGCATATACATAATCTTTGTGACCACTCATGGTCTTACAGGTACCTGTCTTGACGTCCCATAGTCTCACCGTATAATCTTAACTTCCCGATACGATGAACTCTGAATCACTGGATATAGCCACAGCATATACATAATCTTTGTGACCACTCATGGTCTTACAGGTACCTGTCTTGACGTCCCATAGTCTCACCGTATAATCATAACTTCCCGATACGATAAACTCTGAATCACTGGATATCGCCACAGATGATACATAACTAGTGTGACCACTCATGGTCTTACAGGTACCTGTCTTGACGTCCCATAGTCTCACCGTTGAATCTACACTTCCCGATACGATGAACTCTGAATCACTGGATATAGCCACAGCATTTACATAATCTTTGTGACCACTCATGGTCTTACAGGTACCTGTCTTGACGTCCCATAGTCTCACCGTCTTATCATCACTTCCCGATACGATGAACTCTGAATCACTGGATATAGCCACAGCATTTACATAATCTTTGTGACCACTCATGGTCTTACAGGTACCTGTCTTGACGTCCCATAGTCTCACCGTCTTATCATAACTTCCCGATACGATGAACTCTGAATCACTGGATATAGCCACAGCATATACATAATCTTTGTGACCACTCATGGTCTTACAGGTACCTGTCTTGACGTCCCATAGTCTCACCGTCTTATCATCACTTCCCGATACGATGAACTCTGAATCACTGGATATAGCCACAGATGATACAGAACTAGTGTGACCACTCATGATCTTACAGGTACCTGTCTTGACGTCCCATAGTCTCACCGTCTTATCATCACTTCCCGATACGATGAACTCTGAATCACTGGATATAGCCACAGCATATACATAATCTTTGTGACCACTCATGGTCTTACAGGTACCTGTCTTGACGTCCCATAGTCTCACCGTTGAATCTACACTTCCCGATACGATAAACTCTGAATCACTGGATATAGCCACAGATGATACAGAACTAGTGTGACCACTCATGGTCTTACAGGTACCTGTCTTGACGTCCCATAGTCTCACCGTATAATCATAACTTCCCGATACGATGAACTCTGAATCACTGGATATAGCATCAGCATATACATAATCTTTGTGACCACTCATGGTCTTACAGGTACCTGTCTTGACGTCCCATAGTCTCACCGTCTAATCATAACTTCCCGATACGATGAACTCTGAATCACTGGATATAGCCACAGCATATACATAATCTTTGTGACCACTCATGGTCTTACAGGTACCTGTCTTGACGTCCCATAGTCTCACCGTCTTATCATCACTTCCCGATACGATGAACTCTGAATCACTGGATATAGCCACAGATGATACAGAACTAGTGTGACCACTCATGGTCTTACAGGTACCTGTCTTGACGTCCCATAGTCTCACCGTATAATCTCCACTTCCCGATACGATGAACTCTGAATCACTGGATATAGCCACAGATGATACAGAACTAGTGTGACCACTCATGGTCTTACAGGTACCTGTCTTGACGTCCCATAGTCTCACCGTATAATCTCCACTTCCCGATACGATGAACTCTGAATCACTGGATATAGCCACAGCATATACATAATCTTTGTGACCACTCATGGTCTTACAGGTACCTGTCTTGACGTCCCATAGTCTCACCGTATAATCATAACTTCCCGATACGATGAACTCTGAATCACTGGATATAGCCACAGCATTTACATAATCTTTGTGACCACTCATGGTCTTACAGGTACCTGTCTTGACGTCCCATAGTCTCACCGTCTTATCATCACTTCCCGATACGATGAACTCTGAATCACTGGATATAGCCACAGATCATAAATAACTAGTGTGACCACTCATGGTCTTACAGGTACCTGTCTTGACGTCCCATAGTCTCACCGTATAATCTCCACTTCCCGATACGATGAACTCTGAATCACTGGATATAGCCACAGCATATACTGAACTAGTGTGACCACTCATGGTCTTACAGGTACCTGTCTTGACGTCCCATAGTCTCACCGTATAATCATAACTTCCCGATACGATGAACTCTGAATCACTGGATATAGCCACAGCATATACATAATCTTTGTGACCACTCATGGTCTTACAGGTACCTGTCTTGACGTCCCATAGTCTCACCGTATAATCATAACTTCCCGATACGATGAACTCTGAATCACTGGATATAGCCACAGCATATACATAATCTTTGTGACCACTCATGGTCTTACAGGTACCTGTCTTGACGTCCCATAGTCTCACCGTATAATCATAACTTCCCGATACGATAAACTCTGAATCACTGGATATCGCCACAGATGATACATAACTAGTGTGACCACTCATGGTCTTACAGGTACCTGTCTTGACGTCCCATAGTCTCACCGTATAATCATCACTTCCCGATACGATGAACTCTGAATCACTGGATATAGCCATTGATCATAAATAACTAGTGTGACCACTCATGGTCTTACAGGTACCTGTCTTGACGTCCCATAGTCTCACCGTATAATCTCCACTTCCCGATACGATGAACTCTGAATCACTGGATATAGCCACAGATGATACAGAACTAGTGTGACCACTCATGGTCTTACAGGTACCTGTCTTGACGTCCCATAGTCTCACCGTATAATCATAACTTCCCGATACGATGAACTCTGAATCACTGGATATAGCCACAGATGATACAGAACTAGTGTGACCACTCATGGTCTTACAGGTACCTGTCTTGACGTCCCATAGTCTCACCGTATAATCATAACTTCCCGATACTATGAACTCTGAATCACTGGATATAGCCACAGCATTTACATAATCTTTGTGACCACTCATGGTCTTACAGGTACCTGTCTTGACGTCCCATAGTCTCACCGTCTTATCATCACTTCCCGATACGATGAACTCTGAATTACTGGATATAGCCACAGATCATAAATAACTAGTGTGACCACTCATGGTCTTACAGGTACCTGTCTTGACGTTCCATAGTCTCACCGTCTTATCATCACTTCCCGATACGATGAACTCTGAATCACTGGATATAGCCACAGCATATACATAATCTTTGTGACCACTCATGGTCTTACAGGTACCTGTCTTGACGTCCCATAGTCTCACCGTCTTATCATCACTTCCCGATACGATGAACTCTGAATCACTGGATATAGCCACAGCATATACATAATCTTTGTGACCACTCATGGTCTTACAGGTACCTGTCTTGACGTCCCATAGTCTCACCGTCTTATCATCACTTCCCGATACGATGAACTCTGAATCACTGGATATAGCCACAGCATATACATAATCTTTGTGACCACTCATGGTCTTACAGGTACCTTCTTGACGTCCCATAGTCTCACCGTCTTATCATCACTTCCCGATACGATGAACTCTGAATCACTGGATATAGCCACAGCATATACATAATCTTTGTGACCACTCATGGTCTTACAGGTACCTGTCTTGACGTCCCATAGTCTCACCGTATAATCTCCACTTCCCGATACGATGAACTCTGAATCACTGGATATAGCCACAGCATATACATAATCTTTGTGACCACTCATGGTCTTACAGGTACCTGTCTTGACGTTCCATAGTCTCACCGTCTTATCATCACTTCCCGATACGATGAACTCTGAATCACTGGATATAGCCACAGCATTTACATAATCTTTGTGACCACTCATGGTCTTACAGGTACCTGTCTTGACGTCCCATAGTCTCACCGTATAATCATAACTTCCCGATACGATGAACTCTGAATCACTGGATATAGCCACAGATCATAAATAACTAGTGTGACCACTCATGGTCTTACAGGTACCTGTCTTGACGTCCCATAGTCTCACAATATAATCTCCACTTCTCGATACGATGAACTCTGAATCACTGGATATAGCCACAGATGATACAGAACTAGTGTGACCACTCATGGTCTTACAGGTACCTGTCTTGACGTCCCATAGTCTCACCGTATAATCATAACTTCCCGATACGATGAACTCTGAATCACTGGATATAGCCACAGCATATACAGAACTAGTGTGACCACTCATGGTCTTACAGGTACCTGTCTTGACGTCCCATAGTCTCACCGTATAATCTCCACTTCCCGATACGATGAACTCTGAATCACTGGATATAGCCACAGATCATAAATAACTAGTGTGACCACTCATGGTCTTACAGGTACCTGTCTTGACGTCCCATAGTCTCACCGTATAATCATAACTTCCCGATACGATGAACTCTGAATCACTGGATATAGCCACAGATCATAAATAACTAGTGTGACCACTCATGGTCTTACAGGTACCTGTCTTGACGTCCCATAGTCTCACAATATAATCTCCACTTCCCGATACGATGAACTCTGAATCACTGGATATAGCCACAGCATTTACATAATCTTTGTGACCACTCATGGTCTTACAGGTACCTGTCTTGACGTCCCATAGTCTCACCGTATAATCATAACTTCCCGATACGATGAACTCTGAATCACTGGATATAGCCACAGCATATACTGAACTAGTGTGACCACTCATGGTCTTACAGGTACCTGTCTTGACGTCCCATAGTCTCACCGTATAATCATAACTTCCCGATACGATGAACTCTGAATCACTGGATATAGCCACAGATCATAAATAACTAGTGTGACCACTCATGGTCTTACAGGTACCTGTCTTGACGTCCCATAGTCTCACAATATAATCTCCACTTCTCGATACGATGAACTCTGAATCACTGGATATAGCCACAGATGATACAGAACTAGTGTGACCACTCATGGTCTTACAGGTACCTGTCTTGACGTCCCATAGTCTCACCGTATAATCATAACTTCCCGATACGATGAACTCTGAATCACTGGATATAGCCACAGCATATACAGAACTAGTGTGACCACTCATGGTCTTACAGGTACCTGTCTTGACGTCCCATAGTCTCACCGTATAATCTCCACTTCCCGATACGATGAACTCTGAATCACTGGATATAGCCACAGATCATAAATAACTAGTGTGACCACTCATGGTCTTACAGGTACCTGTCTTGACGTCCCATAGTCTCACCGTATAATCATAACTTCCCGATACGATGAACTCTGAATCACTGGATATAGCCACAGATCATAAATAACTAGTGTGACCACTCATGGTCTTACAGGTACCTGTCTTGACGTCCCATAGTCTCACAATATAATCTCCACTTCCCGATACGATGAACTCTGAATCACTGGATATAGCCACAGCATTTACATAATCTTTGTGACCACTCATGGTCTTACAGGTACCTGTCTTGACGTCCCATAGTCTCACCGTATAATCATAACTTCCCGATACGATGAACTCTGAATCACTGGATATAGCCACAGCATATACTGAACTAGTGTGACCACTCATGGTCTTACAGGTACCTGTCTTGACGTCCCATAGTCTCACCGTATAATCATAACTTCCCGATACGATGAACTCTGAATCACTGGATATAGCCACAGATGATACAGAACTAGTGTGACCACTCATGGTCTTACAGGTACCTGTCTTGACGTCCCATAGTCTCACCGTATAATCTCCACTTCCCGATACGATGAACTCTGAATCACTGGATATAGCCACAGCATTTACATAATCTTTGTGACCACTCATGGTCTTACAGGTACCTGTCTTGACGTCCCATAGTCTCACCGTCTTATCATCACTTCCCGATACGATGAACTCTGAATCACTGGATATAGCCACAGCATATACATAATCTTTGTGACCACTCATGGTCTTACAGGTACCTGTCTTGACGTCCCATAGTCTCACCGTATAATCTTAACTTCCCGATACGATGAACTCTGAATCACTGGATATAGCCACAGCATATACATAATCTTTGTGACCACTCATGGTCTTACAGGTACCTGTCTTGACGTCCCATAGTCTCACCGTATAATCATAACTTCCCGATACGATGAACTCTGAATCACTGGATATAGCCACAGATGATACAGAACTAGTGTGACCACTCATGGTCTTACAGGTACCTGTCTTGACGTTCCATAGTCTCACCGTCTTATCATCACTTCCCGATACGATGAACTCTGAATCACTGGATATAGCCACAGCATTTACATAATCTTTGTGACCACTCATGGTCTTACAGGTACCTGTCTTGACGTCCCATAGTCTCACCGTATAATCATAACTTCCCGATACGATGAACTCTGAATCACTGGATATAGCCACAGCATTTACATAATCTTTGTGACCACTCATGGTCTTACAGGTACCTGTCTTGACGTCCCATAGTCTCACCGTCTTATCATCACTTCCCGATACGATGAACTCTGAATCACTGGATATAGCCACAGCATTTACATAATCTTTGTGACCACTCATGGTCTTACAGGTACCTGTCTTGACGTCCCATAGTCTCACCGTATAATCATAACTTCCCGATACGATGAACTCTGAATCACTGGATATAGCCACAGCATATACAGAACTAGTGTGACCACTCATGGTCTTACAGGTACCTGTCTTGACGTCCCATAGTCTCACCGTATAATCTCCACTTCCCGATACGATGAACTCTGAATCACTGGATATAGCCACAGATCATAAATAACTAGTGTGACCACTCATGGTCTTACAGGTACCTGTCTTGACGTCCCATAGTCTCACCGTATAATCATAACTTCCCGATACGATGAACTCTGAATCACTGGATATAGCCACAGATCATAAATAACTAGTGTGACCACTCATGGTCTTACAGGTACCTGTCTTGACGTCCCATAGTCTCACAATATAATCTCCACTTCCCGATACGATGAACTCTGAATCACTGGATATAGCCACAGCATTTACATAATCTTTGTGACCACTCATGGTCTTACAGGTACCTGTCTTGACGTCCCATAGTCTCACCGTATAATCATAACTTCCCGATACGATGAACTCTGAATCACTGGATATAGCCACAGCATATACTGAACTAGTGTGACCACTCATGGTCTTACAGGTACCTGTCTTGACGTCCCATAGTCTCACCGTATAATCATAACTTCCCGATACGATGAACTCTGAATCACTGGATATAGCCACAGATGATACAGAACTAGTGTGACCACTCATGGTCTTACAGGTACCTGTCTTGACGTCCCATAGTCTCACCGTATAATCTCCACTTCCCGATACGATGAACTCTGAATCACTGGATATAGCCACAGCATTTACATAATCTTTGTGACCACTCATGGTCTTACAGGTACCTGTCTTGACGTCCCATAGTCTCACCGTCTTATCATCACTTCCCGATACGATGAACTCTGAATCACTGGATATAGCCACAGCATATACATAATCTTTGTGACCACTCATGGTCTTACAGGTACCTGTCTTGACGTCCCATAGTCTCACCGTATAATCTTAACTTCCCGATACGATGAACTCTGAATCACTGGATATAGCCACAGCATATACATAATCTTTGTGACCACTCATGGTCTTACAGGTACCTGTCTTGACGTCCCATAGTCTCACCGTATAATCATAACTTCCCGATACGATAAACTCTGAATCACTGGATATCGCCACAGATGATACATAATCTTTGTGACCACTCATGGTCTTACAGGTACCTGTCTTGACGTCCCATAGTCTCACCGTTGAATCTACACTTCCCGATACTATGAACTCTGAATCACTGGATATAGCCACAGCATTTACATAATCTTTGTGACCACTCATGGTCTTACAGGTACCTGTCTTGACGTCCCATAGTCTCACCGTCTTATCATCACTTCCCGATACGATGAACTCTGAATCACTGGATATAGCCACAGATGATACAGAACTAGTGTGACCACTCATGGTCTTACAGGTACCTGTCTTGACGTCCCATAGTCTCACCGTATAATCATAACTTCCCGATACGATGAACTCTGAATCACTGGATATAGCCACAGATGATACAGAACTAGTGTGACCACTCATGGTCTTACAGGTACCTGTCTTGACGTCCCATAGTCTCACCGTATAATCATAACTTCCCGATACGATGAACTCTGAATCACTGGATATAGCCACAGATGATACATAACTAGTGTGACCACTCATGGTCTTACAGGTACCTGTCTTGACGTCCCATAGTCTCACCGTTGAATCTACACTTCCCGATACTATGAACTCTGAATCACTGGATATAGCCACAGCATTTACATAATCTTTGTGACCACTCATGGTCTTACAGGTACCTGTCTTGACGTCCCATAGTCTCACCGTCTTATCATCACTTCCCGATACGATGAACTCTGAATTACTGGATATAGCCACAGATCATAAATAACTAGTGTGACCACTCATGGTCTTACAGGTACCTGTCTTGACGTTCCATAGTCTCACCGTCTTATCATCACTTCCCGATACGATGAACTCTGAATCACTGGATATAGCCACAGCATATACATAATCTTTGTGACCACTCATGGTCTTACAGGTACCTGTCTTGACGTCCCATAGTCTCACCGTCTTATCATCACTTCCCGATACGATGAACTCTGAATCACTGGATATAGCCACAGATGATACAGAACTAGTGTGACCACTCATGGTCTTACAGGTACCTGTCTTGACGTCCCATAGTCTCACCGTATAATCATAACTTCCCGATACGATGAACTCTGAATCACTGGATATAGCCACAGATGATACAGAACTAGTGTGACCACTCATGGTCTTACAGGTACCTGTCTTGACGTCCCATAGTCTCACCGTATAATCATAACTTCCCGATACGATGAACTCTGAATCACTGGATATAGCCACAGCATATACATAATCTTTGTGACCACTCATGGTCTTACAGGTACCTGTCTTGACGTCCCATAGTCTCACCGTCTAATCATAACTTCCCGATACGATGAACTCTGAATCACTGGATATAGCCACAGCATTTACATAATCTTTGTGACCACTCATGGTCTTACAGGTACCTGTCTTGACGTCCCATAGTCTCACCGTATAATCTACACTTCCCGATACGATGAACTCTGAATCACTGGATATAGCCACAGCATATACATAATCTTTGTGACCACTCATGGTCTTACAGGTACCTGTCTTGACGTCCCATAGTCTCACCGTCTTATCATCACTTCCCGATACGATGAACTCTGAATCACTGGATATAGCCACAGCATATACATAATCTTTGTGACCACTCATGGTCTTACAGGTACCTGTCTTGACGTCCCATAGTCTCATCGTATAATCATAACTTCCCGATACGATGAACTCTGAATCACTGGATATAGCCACAGCATTTACATAATCTTTGTGACCACTCATGGTCTTACAGGTACCTGTCTTGACGTCCCATAGTCTCACCGTATAATCATAACTTCCCGATACGATGAACTCTGAATCACTGGATATAGCCACAGCATATACATAATCTTTGTGACCACTCATGGTCTTACAGGTACCTGTCTTGACGTCCCATAGTCTCACCGTATAATCATAACTTCCCGATACGATGAACTCTGAATCACTGGATATAGCCACAGATGATACAGAACTAGTGTGACCACTCATGGTCTTACAGGTACCTGTCTTGACGTCCCATAGTCTCACCGTATAATCTCCACTTCCCGATACGATGAACTCTGAATCACTGGATATAGCCACAGCATATACTGAACTAGTGTGACCACTCATGGTCTTACAGGTACCTGTCTTGACGTCCCATAGTCTCACCGTCTTATCATAACTTCCCGATACGATGAACTCTGAATCACTGGATATAGCCACAGATGATACAGAACTAGTGTGACCTCTCATGGTCTTACAGGTACCTGTCTTGACGTCCCATAGTCTCACCGTATAATCTCCACTTCCTGATACGATGAACTCTGAATCACTGGATATAGCCACAGCATTTACATAATCTTTGTGACCACTCATGGTCTTACAGGTACCTGTCTTGACGTCCCATAGTCTCACCGTATAATCATAACTTCCCGATACGATGAACTCTGAATCACTGGATATAGCCATTGATCATAAATAACTAGTGTGACCACTCATGGTCTTACAGGTACCTGTCTTGACGTCCCATAGTCTCACCGTATAATCTCCACTTCCCGATACGATGAACTCTGAATCACTGGATATAGCCACAGATGATACAGAACTAGTGTGACCACTCATGGTCTTACAGGTACC
>CAMPDV010004447.1:0-30749 GCA_946699065.1 Loxodes magnus
TACTCCTTAAAACTGAAATTCTATCTTCTTTTCTTACTTTACTTATTCACTTTTCTAAATACTTATTACTTCTCAAAGAATACTCCTTAAAACTGAAATTCTATCTTCTTTTCTTACTTTACTTCTTCATTCATCAAAATCTTATTTCTTATCAAAGCATACTCCTTAAAATTGAAATTCTATCTTCTTTTATTACTAAACTTCTTCAATTTTCAAATACTTATTACTTCTCAAAGCATACTCCTTAAAATTGAAATTCTATCTTCTTTTCTTACTTTACTATTCAATTTTCAAATACTTATTACTTCTCAAAGCATACTCCTTAAAACTGAAATTCTATCTTCTTTTCTTACTTTACTTCTTCATTCATCAAAATCTTATTTCTTCTCAAAGCATACTCCTTAAAACTGAAATTCTATCTTTTATTCTTACCAAACTTCTTCAATTTTCTAAATACTTATTACTTCTCAAAGCATACTCCTTAAAACTGAAATTCTATCTTCTTTTCTTAATTTACTTCTTCACTTTTCTAAATACTTATTACTTCTCAAAGCATACTCCTTAAAACTGAAATTCTATCTTCTTTTCTTACTTTACTTCTTCACTTTTCTAAATACTTATTACTTCTCAAAGCATACTCCTTAAAACTGAAATTCTATCTTCTTTTCTTACTTTACTTCTTCATTCATCAAAATCTTATTTCTTCTCAAAGCATACTCCTTAAAACTGAAATTCTATCTTCTTTTCTTACTTTACTTATTCACTTTTCTAAATACTTATTACTTCTCAAAGAATACTCCTTAAAACTGAAATTCTATCTTCTTTTCTTACTTTACTTCTTCATTTATCAAAATCTTATTACTTCTCAAAGAATACTCCTTAAAACTGAAATTTTATCTTCTTTTATTACTAAACTTCTTCAATTTTCAAATACTTATTACTTCTCAAAGCATACTCCTTAAAATTGAAATTCTATCTTCTTTTCTTACTTTACTTCTTCATTCATCAAAATCTTATTTCTTCTCAAAGCATACTCCTTAAAACTGAAATTCTATCTTTTATTCTTACCAAACTTCTTCAATTTTCTTAATTCTTATTACTTCTCAAAGAATACTCCTTAAAACTGAAATTCTATCTTCTTTTCTTATTTACTTCTTCACTTTTCTAAATACTTATTACTTCTCAAAGCATACTCCTTAAAACTGAAATTCTATCTTCTTTTCTTACTTTACTATTCACTTTTCTAAATACTTATTACTTCTCAAAGCATACTCCTTAAAACTGAAATTCTATCTTCTTTTCTTACTTTACTTATTCACTTTTCTAAATACTTATTACTTCTCAAAGCATACTCCTTAAAACTGAAATTCTATCTTCTTTTATTACTAAACTTCTTCAATTTTCAAATACTTATTACTTCTCAAAGCATACTCCTTAAAATTGAAATTCTATCTTCTTTTCTTACTTTACTTCTTCATTCATCAAAATCTTATTTCTTCTCAAAGCATACTCCTTAAAATTGAAATTCTATCTTCTTTTCTTACTTTACTATTCACTTTTCTAAATACTTATTACTTCTCAAAGCATACTCCTTAAAATTGAAATTCTATCTTCTTTTCTTACTTTACTTCTTCACTTTTCTAAATACTTATTACTTCTCAAAGCATACTCCTTAAAACTGAAATTCTATCTTCTTTTCTTACTTTAC
The DNA here is from genome assembly GCA_946699065.1 of Loxodes magnus. Classification (NCBI taxonomy): domain Eukaryota; phylum Ciliophora; class Karyorelictea; order Loxodida; family Loxodidae; genus Loxodes; species Loxodes magnus. Next base: position 1,709 of record CAMPDV010004447.1, read on the forward strand.
TATTCACTTTTCTAAATACTTATTACTTCTCAAAGAATACTCCTTAAAACTGAAATTCTATCTTCTTTTCTTACTTTACTATTCACTTTTCAAATACTTATTACTTCTCAAAGCATACTCCTTAAAATTGAAATTCTATCTTCTTTTCTTACTTTACTATTCACTTTTCAAATACTTATTTCTTCTCAAAGCATACTGCTTAAAACTGAAATTCTATCTTCTTTTCTTACTTTACTTCTTCATTCATCAAAATCTTATTACTTCTCAAAGAATACTCCTTAAAACTGAAATTTTATCTTCTTTTCTTACCAAACTTCTTCAATTTTCTAAATACTTATTTCTTCTCAAAGCATACTCCTTAAAATTGAAATTCTATCTTCTTTTCTTACTTTACTATTCACTTTTCAAATACTTATTTCTTCTCAAAGCATACTCCTTAAAATTGAAATTCTATCTTCTTTTCTTACCAAACTTCTTCATTCATCAAAATCTTATTACTTCTCAAAGAATACTCCTTAAAACTGAAATTCTATCTTCTTTTCTTACTTTACTATCACTTTTCAAATACTTATTACTTCTCAAAGCATACTCCTTAAAACTGAAATTTTATCTTTTATTCTTACTTTACTTCTTCATTCATCAAAATCTTATTTCTTCTCAAAGCATACTCCTTAAAATTGAAATTCTATCTTCTTTTCTTACCAAACTTCTTCATTCATCAAAATCTTATTACTTCTCAAAGAATACTCCTTAAAACTGAAATTCTATCTTCTTTTCTTACTTTACTATTCACTTTTCAAATACTTATTACTTCTCAAAGCATACTCCTTAAAACTGAAATTCTATCTTCTTTTCTTACTTTACTTATTCACTTTTCTAAATACTTATTACTTCTCAAAGCATACTCCTTAAAACTGAAATTTTATCTTTTATTCTTACTTTACTTCTTCATTCATCAAAATCTTATTTCTTCTCAAAGCATACTCCTTAAAATTGAAATTCTATCTTCTTTTCTTACTTTACTATTCACTTTTCTAAATACTTATTACTTCTCAAAGAATACTCCTTAAAACTGAAATTCTATCTTCTTTTCTTACTTTACTATTCACTTTTCAAATACTTATTACTTCTCAAAGCATACTCCTTAAAATTGAAATTCTATCTTCTTTTCTTACTTTACTATTCACTTTTCAAATACTTATTTCTTCTCAAAGCATACTCCTTAAAACTGAAATTCTATCTTCTTTTCTTACTTTACTTATTCACTTTTCTAAATACTTATTACTTCTCAAAGCATACTCCTTAAAATTGAAATTCTATCTTCTTTTATTACTAAACTTCTTCATTTTTCTAAATACTCATTACTTCTCAAAGCATATTACTTAAAACTGAAATTCTATCTTCTTTTCTTAATTTACTTCTTCACTTTTCTAAATACTTATTACTTCTCAAAGCATACTCCTTAAAACTGAAATTCTATCTTCTTTTCTTACTTTACTTATTCACTTTTCTAAATACTTATTACTTCTCAAAGAATACTCCTTAAAACTGAAATTCTATCTTCTTTTCTTACTTTACTATTCACTTTTCAAATACTTATTACTTCTCAAAGCATATTACTTAAAACTGAAATTCTATCTTCTTTTCTTACTTTACTTATTCACTTTTCTAAATACTTATTACTTCTCAAAGCATACTCCTTAAAACTGAAATTCTATCTTCTTTTCTTACTTTACTATTCACTTTTCTAAATACTTATTACTTCTCAAAGAATACTCCTTAAAACTGAAATTCTATCTTCTTTTCTTACTTTACTATTCACTTTTCAAATACTTATTACTTCTCAAAGCATACTCCTTAAAACTGAAATTCTATCTTCTTTTCTTACTTTACTTCTTCATTCATCAAAATCTTATTTCTTCTCAAAGCATATTACTTAAAACTGAAATTCTATCTTCTTTTCTTACTTTACTTATTCACTTTTCTAAATACTTATTACTTCTCAAAGCATACTCCTTAAAACTGAAATTCTATCTTCTTTTCTTACTTTACTTATTCACTTTTCTAAATACTTATTACTTCTCAAAGCATACTCCTTAAAATTGAAATTCTATCTTCTTTTATTACTAAACTTCTTCATTTTTCTAAATACTCATTACTTCTCAAAGCATATTCCTTAAAACTGAAATTCTATCTTCTTTTCTTACTTTACTTATTCACTTTTCTAAATACTTATTACTTCTCAAAGCATACTCCTTAAAACTGAAATTCTATCTTCTTTTCTTACTTTACTATTCACTTTTCTAAATACTTATTACTTCTCAAAGAATACTCCTTAAAACTGAAATTCTATCTTCTTTTCTTACTTTACTATTCACTTTTCAAATACTTATTACTTCTCAAAGCATACTCCTTAAAACTGAAATTCTATCTTCTTTTATTACTAAACTTCTTCAATTTTCAAATACTTATTTCTTCTCAAAGCATACTGCTTAAAACTGAAATTCTATCTTCTTTTCTTACTTTACTTCTTCATTCATCAAAATCTTATTTCTTCTCAAAGCATACTCCTTAAAACTGAAATTCTATCTTCTTTTCTTACCAAACTTCTTCAATTTTCTAAATACTTATTTCTTCTCAAAGCATACTCCTTAAAATTGAAATTCTATCTTCTTTTCTTACTTTACTATTCACTTTTCAAATACTTATTTCTTCTCAAAGCATACTCCTTAAAATTGAAATTCTATCTTCTTTTCTTACTTTACTATTCACTTTTCAAATACTTATTACTTCTCAAAGCATACTCCTTAAAATTGAAATTCTATCTTCTTTTCTTACTTTACTATTCACTTTTCTAAATACTTATTTCTTCTCAAAGCGTACTCCTTAAAACTGAAATTCTATCTTCTTTTCTTACTTTACTTCTTCATTCATCAAAATCTTATTTCTTCTCAAAGCATACTCCTTAAAATTGAAATTCTATCTTCTTTTCTTACTTTACTTATTCACTTTTCTAAATACTTATTACTTCTCAAAGAATACTCCTTAAAATTGAAATTCTATCTTCTTTTCTTACTTTACTTATTCACTTTTCTAAATACTTATTACTTCTCAAAGCATACTCCTTAAAACTGAAATTCTATCTTCTTTTCTTACTTTACTTCTTCATTCATCAAAATCTTATTTCTTCTCAAAGCATACTCCTTAAAATTGAAATTCTATCTTCTTTTCTTACTTTACTATTCACTTTTCAAATACTTATTTCTTCTCAAAGCATACTCCTTAAAATTGAAATTCTATCTTCTTTTCTTACTTTACTTATTCACTTTTCTAAATACTTATTACTTCTCAAAGAATACTCCTTAAAATTGAAATTCTATCTTCTTTTCTTACTTTACTTATTCACTTTTCTAAATACTCATTACTTCTCAAAGCGTACTCCTTAAAACTGAAATTCTATCTTCTTTTCTTACTTTACTTCTTCATTCATCAAAATCTTATTTCTTCTCAAAGCATACTCCTTAAAATTGAAATTCTATCTTCTTTTCTTACTTTACTATTCACTTTTCAAATACTTATTTCTTCTCAAAGCATACTCCTTAAAATTGAAATTCTATCTTCTTTTCTTACTTTACTTATTCACTTTTCTAAATACTTATTACTTCTCAAAGCATACTCCTTAAAATTGAAATTCTATCTTCTTTTATTACTTTACTATTCACTTTTCAAATACTTATTACTTCTCAAAGCATACTCCTTAAAACTGAAATTCTATCTTCTTTTCTTACTTTACTATTCACTTTTCAAATACTTATTTCTTCTCAAAGCGTACTCCTTAAAACTGAAATTCTATCTTCTTTTCTTACTTTACTTCTTCATTCATCAAAATCTTATTTCTTCTCAAAGCATACTCCTTAAAATTGAAATTCTATCTTCTTTTCTTACTTTACTTATTCACTTTTCTAAATACTTATTACTTCTCAAAGCATACTCCTTAAAACTGAAATTCTATCTTCTTTTCTTACTTTACTTATTCACTTTTCTAAATACTTATTACTTCTCAAAGCATACTCCTTAAAATTGAAATTCTATCTTCTTTTATTACTAAACTTCTTCATTTTTCTAAATACTTATTTCTTCTCAAAGCATACTCCTTAAAACTGAAATTCTATCTTCTTTTCTTACTTTACTTATTCACTTTTCTAAATACTTATTTCTTCTCAAAGCATACTCCTTAAAATTGAAATTCTATCTTCTTTTCTTACTTTACTATTCACTTTTCAAATACTTATTTCTTCTCAAAGCGTACTCCTTAAAACTGAAATTCTATCTTCTTTTCTTACTTTACTTCTTCATTCATCAAAATCTTATTTCTTCTCAAAGCATACTCCTTAAAATTGAAATTCTATCTTCTTTTCTTACTTTACTTATTCACTTTTCTAAATACTTATTACTTCTCAAAGAATACTCCTTAAAATTGAAATTCTATCTTCTTTTCTTACTTTACTTATTCACTTTTCTAAATACTTATTACTTCTCAAAGCATACTCCTTAAAACTGAAATTCTATCTTCTTTTCTTACTTTACTTCTTCATTCATCAAAATCTTATTTCTTCTCAAAGCATACTCCTTAAAACTGAAATTCTATCTTCTTTTCTTACCAAACTTCTTCAATTTTCTAAATACTTATTTCTTCTCAAAGCATACTCCTTAAAATTGAAATTCTATCTTCTTTTCTTACTTTACTATTCACTTTTCAAATACTTATTTCTTCTCAAAGCATACTCCTTAAAATTGAAATTCTATCTTCTTTTCTTACTTTACTTCTTCACTTTTCTAAATACTTATTACTTCTCAAAGAATACTCCTTAAAACTGAAATTCTATCTTCTTTTCTTACTTTACTATTCACTTTTCAAATACTTATTACTTCTCAAAGCATACTCCTTAAAACTGAAATTCTATCTTCTTTTCTTACTTTACTATTCACTTTTCAAATACTTATTTCTTCTCAAAGCGTACTCCTTAAAACTGAAATTCTATCTTCTTTTCTTACTTTACTTCTTCATTCATCAAAATCTTATTTCTTCTCAAAGCATACTCCTTAAAATTGAAATTCTATCTTCTTTTCTTACTTTACTTATTCACTTTTCTAAATACTTATTACTTCTCAAAGAATACTCCTTAAAATTGAAATTCTATCTTCTTTTCTTACTTTACTTATTCACTTTTCTAAATACTTATTACTTCTCAAAGCATACTCCTTAAAACTGAAATTCTATCTTCTTTTCTTACTTTACTTCTTCATTCATCAAAATCTTATTTCTTCTCAAAGCATACTCCTTAAAATTGAAATTCTATCTTCTTTTCTTACTTTACTATTCACTTTTCAAATACTTATTTCTTCTCAAAGCATACTCCTTAAAATTGAAATTCTATCTTCTTTTCTTACTTTACTTATTCACTTTTCTAAATACTTATTACTTCTCAAAGAATACTCCTTAAAATTGAAATTCTATCTTCTTTTCTTACTTTACTTATTCACTTTTCTAAATACTCATTACTTCTCAAAGCGTACTCCTTAAAACTGAAATTCTATCTTCTTTTCTTACTTTACTTCTTCATTCATCAAAATCTTATTTCTTCTCAAAGCATACTCCTTAAAATTGAAATTCTATCTTCTTTTCTTACTTTACTATTCACTTTTCAAATACTTATTTCTTCTCAAAGCATACTCCTTAAAATTGAAATTCTATCTTCTTTTCTTACTTTACTTATTCACTTTTCTAAATACTTATTACTTCTCAAAGCATACTCCTTAAAATTGAAATTCTATCTTCTTTTATTACTAAACTTCTTCATTTTTCTAAATACTCATTACTTCTCAAAGCATATTACTTAAAACTGAAATTCTATCTTCTTTTCTTACTTTACTTCTTCACTTTTCTAAATACTCATTACTTCTCAAAGCATACTCCTTAAAACTGAAATTCTATTTTCTTTTCTTACTTTACTATTCACTTTTCTAAATACTTATTACTTCTCAAAGCATATTACTTAAAACTGAAATTCTATCTTCTTTTATTACTTTACTTATTCACTTTTCTAAATACTTATTACTTCTCAAAGCATACTCCTTAAAACTGAAATTCTATCTTCTTTTCTTACTTTACTTCTTCATTCATCAAAATCTTATTACTTCTCAAAGCATACTCCTTAAAACTGAAATTCTATCTTCTTTTCTTACTTTACTTCTTCACTTTTCAAAATACTTATTACTTCTCAAAGCATACTCCTTAAAACTGAAATTCTATCTTCTTTTCTTACTTTACTATTCACTTTTCAAATACTTATTACTTCTCAAAGAATACTCCTTAAAACTGAAATTCTATCTTCTTTTCTTACTTTACTATTCACTTTTCTAAATACTTATTACTTCTCAAAGCATACTCCTTAAAACTGAAATTCTATCTTCTTTTCTTACTTTACTATTCACTTTTCAAATACTTATTTCTTCTCAAAGCATACTCCTTAAAACTGAAATTCTATCTTCTTTTCTTACTTTACTTCTTCATTCATCAAAATTTTATTTCTTCTCAAAGCATACTCCTTAAAACTGAAATTCTATCTTCTTTTCTTACTTTACTTATTCACTTTTCTAAATACTTATTACTTCTCAAAGCATACTCCTTAAAACTGAAATTCTATCTTCTTTTATTACTAAACTTCTTCAATTTTCAAATACTTATTACTTCTCAAAGCATACTCCTTAAAATTGAAATTCTATCTTCTTTTCTTACTTTACTTCTTCACTTTTCTAAATACTCATTACTTCTCAAAGCATACTCCTTAAAACTGAAATTCTATTTTCTTTTCTTACTTTACTATTCAATTTTCTAAATACTTATTACTTCTCAAAGAATACTCCTTAAAACTGAAATTCTATCTTCTTTTCTTACTTTACTTCTTCATTCATCAAAATCTTATTTCTTCTCAAAGCATACTCCTTAAAACTGAAATTCTATCTTTTATTCTTACCAAACTTCTTCAATTTTCTAAATACTTATTACTTCTCAAAGCATACTCCTTAAAATTGAAATTCTATCTTCTTTTCTTAATTTACTTCTTCACTTTTCTAAATACTTATTACTTCTCAAAGCATACTCCTTAAAACTGAAATTCTATCTTCTTTTCTTACTTTACTTCTTCACTTTTCTAAATACTTATTACTTCTCAAAGCATACTCCTTAAAACTGAAATTCTATCTTTTATTCTTACCAAACTTCTTCACTTTTCAAATACTTATTACTTCTCAAAGAATACTCCTTTAAACTGAAATTCTATCTTCTTTTCTTACTTTACTTATTCACTTTTCTAAATACTTATTACTTCTCAAAGCATACTCCTTAAAACTGAAATTCTATCTTCTTTTATTACTAAACTTCTTCAATTTTCAAATACTTATTACTTCTCAAAGCATACTCCTTAAAACTGAAATTCTATCTTCTTTTATTACTAAACTTCTTCAATTTTCAAATACTTATTACTTCTCAAAGCATACTCCTTAAAACTGAAATTCTATCTTCTTTTCTTACTTTACTTATTCACTTTTCAAAATCTTATTTCTTCTCAAAGCATACTCCTTAAAACTGAAATTCTATCTTTTATTCTTACCAAACTTCTTCAATTTTCTTAATTCTTATTACTTCTCAAAGAATACTCCTTAAAACTGAAATTCTATCTTCTTTTCTTAATTTACTTCTTCACTTTTCTAAATACTTATTACTTCTCAAAGCATACTCCTTAAAACTGAAATTCTATCTTCTTTTCTTACTTTACTTCTTCACTTTTCTAAATACTTATTACTTCTCAAAGCATACTCCTTAAAACTGAAATTCTATCTTCTTTTCTTACTTTACTATTCACTTTTCAAATACTTATTACTTCTCAAAGCATACTCCTTAAAACTGAAATTCTATCTTCTTTTCTTACTTTACTTATTCACTTTTCTAAATACTTATTACTTCTCAAAGAATACTCCTTAAAACTGAAATTCTATCTTCTTTTCTTACTTTACTTCTTCATTCATCAAAATCTTATTTCTTATCAAAGCATACTCCTTAAAATTGAAATTCTATCTTCTTTTATTACTAAACTTCTTCAATTTTCAAATACTTATTACTTCTCAAAGCATACTCCTTAAAATTGAAATTCTATCTTCTTTTCTTACTTTACTATTCAATTTTCAAATACTTATTACTTCTCAAAGCATACTCCTTAAAACTGAAATTCTATCTTCTTTTCTTACTTTACTTCTTCATTCATCAAAATCTTATTTCTTCTCAAAGCATACTCCTTAAAACTGAAATTCTATCTTTTATTCTTACCAAACTTCTTCAATTTTCTAAATACTTATTACTTCTCAAAGCATACTCCTTAAAACTGAAATTCTATCTTCTTTTCTTAATTTACTTCTTCACTTTTCTAAATACTTATTACTTCTCAAAGCATACTCCTTAAAACTGAAATTCTATCTTCTTTTCTTACTTTACTTCTTCACTTTTCTAAATACTTATTACTTCTCAAAGCATACTCCTTAAAACTGAAATTCTATCTTCTTTTCTTACTTTACTATTCACTTTTCAAATACTTATTACTTCTCAAAGAATACTCCTTAAAACTGAAATTCTATCTTCTTTTCTTACTTTACTTATTCACTTTTCTAAATACTTATTACTTCTCAAAGAATACTCCTTAAAACTGAAATTCTATCTTCTTTTCTTACTTTACTTCTTCATTCATCAAAATCTTATTACTTCTCAAAGAATACTCCTTAAAACTGAAATTTTATCTTCTTTTATTACTAAACTTCTTCACTTTTCAAAATACTTATTACTTCTCAAAGCATACTCCTTAAAATTGAAATTCTATCTTCTTTTCTTACTTTACTTCTTCATTCATCAAAATCTTATTTCTTCTCAAAGCATACTCCTTAAAACTGAAATTCTATCTTTTATTCTTACCAAACTTCTTCAATTTTCTTAATTCTTATTACTTCTCAAAGAATACTCCTTAAAACTGAAATTCTATCTTCTTTTCTTAATTTACTTCTTCACTTTTCTAAATACTTATTACTTCTCAAAGCATACTCCTTAAAACTGAAATTCTATCTTCTTTTCTTACTTTACTATTCACTTTTCTAAATACTTATTACTTCTCAAAGCATACTCCTTAAAACTGAAATTCTATCTTCTTTTCTTACTTTACTTATTCACTTTTCTAAATACTTATTACTTCTCAAAGCATACTCCTTAAAACTGAAATTCTATCTTCTTTTATTACTAAACTTCTTCAATTTTCAAATACTTATTACTTCTCAAAGCATACTCCTTAAAATTGAAATTCTATCTTCTTTTCTTACTTTACTTCTTCATTCATCAAAATCTTATTTCTTCTCAAAGCATACTCCTTAAAATTGAAATTCTATCTTCTTTTCTTACTTTACTATTCACTTTTCTAAATACTTATTACTTCTCAAAGCATACTCCTTAAAATTGAAATTCTATCTTCTTTTCTTACTTTACTTCTTCACTTTTCTAAATACTTATTACTTCTCAAAGCATACTCCTTAAAACTGAAATTCTATTTTCTTTTCTTACTTTACTATTCAATTTTCAAATACTTATTACTTCTCAAAGCATACTCCTTAAAACTGAAATTCTATCTTCTTTTCTTACTTTACTTCTTCATTCATCAAAATCTTATTTCTTCTCAAAGCATACTCCTTAAAACTGAAATTCTATCTTTTATTCTTACCAAACTTCTTCAATTTTCTAAATACTTATTACTTCTCAAAGAATACTCCTTAAAACTGAAATTCTATCTTCTTTTCTTACTTTACTATTCACTTTTCAAATACTTATTACTTCTCAAAGAATACTCCTTAAAACTGAAATTCTATCTTCTTTTATTACTAAACTTCTTCAATTTTCAAATACTTATTACTTCTCAAAGCATACTCCTTAAAACTGAAATTCTATCTTCTTTTCTTACTTTACTTCTTCACTTTTCTAAATACTTATTACTTCTCAAAGCATACTCCTTAAAACTGAAATTCTATCTTCTTTTCTTACTTTACTTCTTCACTTTTCTAAATACTCATTACTTCTCAAAGCATACTCCTTAAAACTGAAATTCTATTTTCTTTTCTTACTTTACTATTCAATTTTCTAAATACTTATTACTTCTCAAAGAATACTCCTTAAAACTGAAATTCTATCTTCTTTTCTTACTTTACTTCTTCATTCATCAAAATCTTATTTCTTCTCAAAGCATACTCCTTAAAACTGAAATTCTATCTTTTATTCTTACCAAACTTCTTCAATTTTCTAAATACTTATTACTTCTCAAAGCATACTCCTTAAAATTGAAATTCTATCTTCTTTTCTTAATTTACTTCTTCACTTTTCTAAATACTTATTACTTCTCAAAGCATACTCCTTAAAACTGAAATTCTATCTTCTTTTCTTACTTTACTTCTTCACTTTTCTAAATACTTATTACTTCTCAAAGCATACTCCTTAAAACTGAAATTCTATCTTTTATTCTTACCAAACTTCTTCACTTTTCAAATACTTATTACTTCTCAAAGAATACTCCTTAAAACTGAAATTCTATCTTCTTTTCTTACTTTACTTATTCACTTTTCTAAATACTTATTACTTCTCAAAGCATACTCCTTAAAACTGAAATTCTATCTTCTTTTATTACTAAACTTCTTCAATTTTCAAATACTTATTACTTCTCAAAGCATACTCCTTAAAACTGAAATTCTATCTTCTTTTATTACTAAACTTCTTCAATTTTCAAATACTTATTACTTCTCAAAGCATACTCCTTAAAACTGAAATTCTATCTTCTTTTCTTACTTTACTTATTCACTTTTCTAAATCTTATTTCTTCTCAAAGCATACTCCTTAAAACTGAAATTCTATCTTTTATTCTTACCAAACTTCTTCAATTTTCTTAATTCTTATTACTTCTCAAAGAATACTCCTTAAAACTGAAATTCTATCTTCTTTTCTTACTTTACTATCACTTTTCAAATACTTATTACTTCTCAAAGCATACTCCTTAAAACTGAAATTTTATCTTTTATTCTTACTTTACTTCTTCATTCATCAAAATCTTATTTCTTCTCAAAGCATACTCCTTAAAATTGAAATTCTATCTTCTTTTCTTACTTTACTATTCACTTTTCAAATACTTATTACTTCTCAAAGCATACTCCTTAAAACTGAAATTCTATCTTCTTTTCTTACTTTACTTATTCACTTTTCTAAATACTTATTACTTCTCAAAGAATACTCCTTAAAACTGAAATTCTATCCTCTTTTCTTACTTTACTTCTTCATTCATCAAAATCTTATTACTTCTCAAAGCATACTCCTTAAAATTGAAATTCTATCTTCTTTTCTTACTTTACTTCTTCACTTTTCTAAATACTTATTACTTCTCAAAGAATACTCCTTAAAACTGAAATTCTATCTTCTTTTCTTACTTTACTACTTCATTCATCAAAATCTTATTTCTTATCAAAGCATACTCCTTAAAACTGAAATTCTATCTTCTTTTCTTACTTTACTTCTTCATTCATCAAAATCTTATTTCTTCTCAAAGCATACTCCTTAAAATTGAAATTCTATCTTCTTTTCTTACTTTACTATTCACTTTTCAAATACTTATTTCTTCTCAAAGCATACTCCTTAAAATTGAAATTCTATCTTCTTTTCTTACTTTACTTATTCACTTTTCTAAATACTTATTACTTCTCAAAGAATACTCCTTAAAATTGAAATTCTATCTTCTTTTATTACTAAACTTCTTCATTTTTCTAAATACTCATTACTTCTCAAAGCATATTACTTAAAACTGAAATTCTATCTTCTTTTCTTACTTTACTTCTTCACTTTTCAAATACTTATTACTTCTCAAAGAATACTCCTTAAAACTGAAATTTTATCTTCTTTTCTTACTTTACTATTCACTTTTCTAAATACTTATTACTTCTCAAAGCATATTACTTCAAACTGAAACTCTTTCTTCTTTTATTACTTTACTTCTTCACTTTTCAAATACTTATTACTTCTCAAAGCATACTCCTTAAAACTGAGATTTTATCTTCTTTTCTTACTTTACTTCTTCATTCATCAAAATCTTATTTCTTCTCAAAGAATACTCCTTAAAATTGAAATTCTATCTTCTTTTCTTACTTTACTTCTTCACTTTTCAAAATACTTATTACTTCTCAAAGCATACTCCTTAAAACTGAAATTCTATCTTCTTTTCTTACTTTACTATTCACTTTTCAAATACTTATTACTTCTCAAAGCATACTCCTTGAAATTGAAATTCTATCTTCTTTTCTTACTTTACAATTCACTTTTCTAAATACTTATTACTTCTCAAAGAATACTCCTTAAAACTGAAATTCTATCTTCTTTTCTTACTTTACTTCTTAATTCATCAAAATCTTATTTCTTCTCAAAGCATACTCCTAAAAATTGAAATTCTATCTTCTTTTCTTACTTTACTATTCACTTTTGAAATACTTATTACTTCTCAAAGCATACTCTTAAAAATTGAAATTCTATCTTTTATTCTTACCAAACTTCTTCAATTTTCTTAATTCTTATTACTTCTCAAAGCATACTCCTTAAAACTGAAATTCTATCTTCTTTTCTTAATTTACTTCTTCACTTTTCTAAATACTTATTACTTCTCAAAGCATACTCCTTAAAACTGAAATTCTATCTTCTTTTCTTACTTTACTTCTTCATTCATCAAAATTTTATTTCTTCTCAAAGCATACTCCTTAAAACTTAAATTCTATCTTCTTTTCTTACTTTACTTATTCACTTTTCTAAATACTTATTACTTCTCAAAGCATACTCCTTAAAACTGAAATTCTATCTTCTTTTATTACTAAACTTCTTCAATTTTCAAATACTTATTACTTCTCAAAGCATACTCCTTAAAATTGAAATTCTATCTTCTTTTCTTACTTTACTTCTTCACTTTTCTAAATACTTATTACTTCTCAAAGAATACTCCTTAAAACTGAAATTCTATCTTCTTTTCTTAATTTACTTCTTCACTTTTCTAAATACTTATTACTTCTCAAAGAATACTCCTTAAAACTGAAATTCTATCTTCTTTTCTTAATTTACTTCTTCACTTTTCTAAATACTTATTACTTCTCAAAGCATACTCCTTAAAACTGAAATTCTATCTTCTTTTCTTACTTTACTATTCACTTTTCTAAATACTTATTACTTCTCAAAGCATACTCCTTAAAACTGAAATTCTATCTTCTTTTCTTACTTTACTTATTCACTTTTCTAAATACTTATTACTTCTCAAAGCATACTCCTTAAAACTGAAATTCTATCTTCTTTTCTTACTTTACTATTCACTTTTCAAATACTTATTTCTTCTCAAAGCATACTCCTTAAAATTGAAATTCTATCTTCTTTTCTTACTTTACTTATTCACTTTTCTAAATACTTATTACTTCTCAAAGAATACTCCTTAAAATTGAAATTCTATCTTCTTTTATTACTAAACTTCTTCATTTTTCTAAATACTCATTACTTCTCAAAGCATATTACTTAAAACTGAAATTCTATCTTCTTTTCTTACTTTACTTCTTCACTTTTCAAATACTTATTACTTCTCAAAGAATACTCCTTAAAACTGAAATTTTATCTTCTTTTCTTACTTTACTATTCACTTTTCTAAATACTTATTACTTCTCAAAGCATATTACTTAAAACTGAAATTCTATCTTCTTTTCTTAATTTACTTCTTCACTTTTCAAATACTTATTACTTCTCAAAGCATACTCCTTAAAACTGAGATTTTATCTTCTTTTCTTACTTTACTTCTTCATTCATCAAAATCTTATTTCTTCTCAAAGAATACTCCTTAAAATTGAAATTCTATCTTCTTTTCTTACTTTACTTCTTCACTTTTCAAAATACTTATTACTTCTCAAAGCATACTCCTTAAAACTGAAATTCTATCTTCTTTTCTTACTTTACTATTCACTTTTCAAATACTTATTACTTCTCAAAGAATACTCCTTAAAACTGAAATTCTATCTTCTTTTCTTACTTTACAATTCACTTTTCTAAATACTTATTACTTCTCAAAGCATACTCCTTAAAATTGAAATTCTATCTTCTTTTCTTACTTTACTTCTTAATTCATCAAAATCTTATTTCTTCTCAAAGCATACTCCTAAAAATTGAAATTCTATCTTCTTTTCTTACTTTACTATTCACTTTTGAAATACTTATTACTTCTCAAAGCATACTCTTAAAAATTGAAATTCTATCTTTTATTCTTACCAAACTTCTTCAATTTTCTTAATTCTTATTACTTCTCAAAGAATACTCCTTAAAACTGAAATTCTATCTTCTTTTCTTAATTTACTTCTTCACTTTTCTAAATACTTATTACTTCTCAAAGCATACTCCTTAAAACTGAAATTCTATCTTCTTTTCTTACTTTACTATTCACTTTTCTAAATACTTATTACTTCTCAAAGCATACTCCTTAAAACTGAAATTCTATCTTCTTTTCTTACTTTACTTCTTCACTTTTCTAAATACTTATTACTTATAAAAACATACTCCTTAAAACTGAAATTCTATCTTCTTTTCTTAATTTACTTCTTCACTTTTCTAAATACTTATTACTTCTCAAAGCATACTCCTTAAAACTGAAATTCTATCTTCTTTTCTTACTTTACTATTCACTTTTCTAAATACTTATTACTTCTCAAAGCATACTCCTTAAAATTGAAATTCTATCTTCTTTTCTTACTTTACTTCTTCACTTTTCTAAATACTTATTACTTCTCAAAGCATACTCCTTAAAACTGAAATTCTATCTTCTTTTCTTACTTTACTATTCACTTTTCTAAATACTTATTACTTCTCAAAGCATACTCCTTAAAACTGAAATTCTATCTTCTTTTCTTACTTTACTATTCACTTTTCTAAATACTTATTACTTCTCAAAGCATACTCCTTAAAACTGAAATTCTATCTTCTTTTATTAATTTACTTCTTCACTTTTCTAAATACTTATTACTTCTCAAAGCATACTCCTTAAAATTGAAATTCTATCTTCTTTTCTTACTTTACTTCTTCACTTTTCTAAATACTTATTACTTATAAAAACATACTCCTTAAAACTGAAATTCTATCTTCTTTTCTTAATTTACTTCTTCACTTTTCTAAATACTTATTACTTCTCAAAGCATACTCCTTAAAATTGAAATTCTATCTTCTTTTCTTACTTTACTTATTCACTTTTCTAAATACTTATTTCTTCTCAAAGCATACTCCTAAAAATTGAAATTCTATCTTCTTTTCTTACTTTACTATTCACTTTTGAAATACTTATTACTTCTCAAAGCATACTCTTAAAAATTGAAATTCTATCTTTTATTCTTACCAAACTTCTTCAATTTTCTTAATTCTTATTACTTCTCAAAGAATACTCCTTAAAACTGAAATTCTATCTTCTTTTCTTACTTTACTTCTTCACTTTTCTAAATACTTATTACTTCTCAAAGCATACTCCTTAAAACTGAAATTCTATCTTCTTTTCTTACTTTACTATTCACTTTTCTAAATACTTATTACTTCTCAAAGCATACTCCTTAAAACTGAAATTCTATCTTCTTTTATTACTTTACTATTCACTTTTCTAAATACTTATTACTTCTCAAAGCATACTCCTTAAAACTGAAATTCTATCTTCTTTTATTACTAAACTTCTTCAATTTTCAAATACTTATTACTTCTCAAAGCATACTCCTTAAAATTGAAATTCTATCTTCTTTTCTTACTTTACTTCTTCACTTTTCTAAATACTTATTACTTCTCAAAGAATACTCCTTAAAACTGAAATTCTATCTTCTTTTCTTACTTTACTTCTTCACTTTTCTAAATACTTATTACTTATAAAAACATACTCCTTAAAACTGAAATTCTATCTTCTTTTCTTAATTTACTTCTTCACTTTTCTAAATACTTATTACTTCTCAAAGCATACTCCTTAAAACTGAAATTCTATCTTCTTTTATTACTTTACTATTCACTTTTCTAAATACTTATTACTTCTCAAAGCATACTCCTTAAAACTGAAATTCTATCTTCTTTTATTACTAAACTTCTTCAATTTTCAAATACTTATTACTTCTCAAAGCATACTCCTTAAAATTGAAATTCTATCTTCTTTTCTTACTTTACTTATTCACTTTTCTAAATACTTATTACTTCTCAAAGCATACTCCTTAAAATTGAAATTCTATCTTCTTTTCTTACTTTACTTCTTCACTTTTCTAAATACTTATTACTTCTCAAAGAATACTCCTTAAAACTGAAATTCTATCTTCTTTTCTTACTTTACTTCTTCACTTTTCTAAATACTTATTACTTCTCAAAGCATACTCCTTAAAACTGAAATTCTATCTTCTTTTCTTACTTTACTATTCACTTTTCTAAATACTTATTACTTCTCAAAGCATACTCCTTAAAACTGAAATTCTATCTTCTTTTATTACTTTACTATTCACTTTTCTAAATACTTATTACTTCTCAAAGCATACTCCTTAAAACTGAAATTCTATCTTCTTTTATTACTAAACTTCTTCAATTTTCAAATACTTATTACTTCTCAAAGCATACTCCTTAAAATTGAAATTCTATCTTCTTTTCTTACTTTACTTATTCACTTTTCTAAATACTTATTTCTTCTCAAAGCATACTCCTAAAAATTGAAATTCTATCTTCTTTTCTTACTTTACTATTCACTTTTGAAATACTTATTACTTCTCAAAGCATACTCTTAAAAATTGAAATTCTATCTTTTATTCTTACCAAACTTCTTCAATTTTCTTAATTCTTATTACTTCTCAAAGAATACTCCTTAAAACTGAAATTCTATCTTCTTTTCTTAATTTACTTCTTCACTTTTCTAAATACTTATTACTTCTCAAAGCATACTCCTTAAAACTGAAATTCTATCTTCTTTTCTTACTTTACTATTCACTTTTCTAAATACTTATTACTTCTCAAAGCATACTCCTTAAAACTGAAATTCTATCTTCTTTTATTACTTTACTATTCACTTTTCTAAATACTTATTACTTCTCAAAGCATACTCCTTAAAACTGAAATTCTATCTTCTTTTATTACTAAACTTCTTCAATTTTCAAATACTTATTACTTCTCAAAGCATACTCCTTAAAATTGAAATTCTATCTTCTTTTCTTACTTTACTTCTTCACTTTTCTAAATACTTATTACTTCTCAAAGAATACTCCTTAAAACTGAAATTCTATCTTCTTTTCTTACTTTACTTCTTCACTTTTCTAAATACTTATTACTTATAAAAACATACTCCTTAAAACTGAAATTCTATCTTCTTTTCTTAATTTACTTCTTCACTTTTCTAAATACTTATTACTTCTCAAAGCATACTCCTTAAAACTGAAATTCTATCTTCTTTTCTTACTTTACTATTCACTTTTCTAAATACTTATTACTTCTCAAAGAATACTCCTTAAAACTGAAATTCTATCTTCTTTTCTTACTTTACTTCTTCACTTTTCTAAATACTTATTACTTCTCAAAGCATACTCCTTAAAACTGAAATTCTATCTTCTTTTATTACTAAACTTCTTCAATTTTCAAATACTTATTACTTCTCAAAGAATACTCCTTAAAACTGAAATTCTATCTTCTTTTCTTACTTTACTATTCACTTTTCTAAATACTTATTACTTCTCAAAGCATACTCCTTAAAACTGAAATTCTATCTTCTTTTCTTACTTTACTTATTCACTTTTCTAAATACTTATTACTTCTCAAAGCATACTCCTTAAAACTGAAATTCTATCTTCTTTTCTTACTTTACTTCTTAATTCATCAAAATCTTATTTCTTCTCAAAGCATACTCCTAAAAATTGAAATTCTATCTTCTTTTCTTACTTTACTATTCACTTTTGAAATACTTATTACTTCTCAAAGCATACTCTTAAAAATTGAAATTCTATCTTTTATTCTTACCAAACTTCTTCAATTTTCTTAATTCTTATTACTTCTCAAAGAATACTCCTTAAAACTGAAATTCTATCTTCTTTTCTTAATTTACTTCTTCACTTTTCTAAATACTTATTACTTCTCAAAGCATACTCCTTAAAACTGAAATTCTATCTTCTTTTCTTACTTTACTATTCACTTTTCTAAATACTTATTACTTCTCAAAGCATACTCCTTAAAACTGAAATTCTATCTTCTTTTCTTACTTTACTTCTTCACTTTTCTAAATACTTATTACTTATAAAAACATACTCCTTAAAACTGAAATTCTATCTTCTTTTCTTAATTTACTTCTTCACTTTTCTAAATACTTATTACTTCTCAAAGCATACTCCTTAAAACTGAAATTCTATCTTCTTTTCTTACTTTACTATTCACTTTTCTAAATACTTATTACTTCTCAAAGCATACTCCTTAAAATTGAAATTCTATCTTCTTTTCTTACTTTACTTCTTCACTTTTCTAAATACTTATTACTTCTCAAAGCATACTCCTTAAAACTGAAATTCTATCTTCTTTTCTTACTTTACTATTCACTTTTCTAAATACTTATTACTTCTCAAAGCATACTCCTTAAAACTGAAATTCTATCTTCTTTTCTTACTTTACTATTCACTTTTCTAAATACTTATTACTTCTCAAAGCATACTCCTTAAAACTGAAATTCTATCTTCTTTTATTAATTTACTTCTTCACTTTTCTAAATACTTATTACTTCTCAAAGCATACTCCTTAAAATTGAAATTCTATCTTCTTTTCTTACTTTACTTCTTCACTTTTCTAAATACTTATTACTTATAAAAACATACTCCTTAAAACTGAAATTCTATCTTCTTTTCTTAATTTACTTCTTCACTTTTCTAAATACTTATTACTTCTCAAAGCATACTCCTTAAAATTGAAATTCTATCTTCTTTTCTTACTTTACTTCTTAATTCATCAAAATCTTATTTCTTCTCAAAGCATACTCCTAAAAATTGAAATTCTATCTTCTTTTCTTACTTTACTATTCACTTTTGAAATACTTATTACTTCTCAAAGCATACTCTTAAAAATTGAAATTCTATCTTTTATTCTTACCAAACTTCTTCAATTTTCTTAATTCTTATTACTTCTCAAAGAATACTCCTTAAAACTGAAATTCTATCTTCTTTTCTTAATTTACTTCTTCACTTTTCTAAATACTTATTACTTCTCAAAGCATACTCCTTAAAACTGAAATTCTATCTTCTTTTCTTACTTTACTTATTCACTTTTCTAAATACTTATTACTTCTCAAAGCATACTCCTTAAAACTGAAATTCTATCTTCTTTTCTTACTTTACTTATTCACTTTTCTAAATACTTATTACTTCTCAAAGCATACTCCTTAAAACTGAAATTCTATCTTCTTTTATTACTAAACTTCTTCAATTTTCAAATACTTATTACTTCTCAAAGCATACTCCTTAAAATTGAAATTCTATCTTCTTTTCTTACTTTACTATTCACTTTTCTAAATACTTATTACTTCTCAAAGCATACTCCTTAAAATTGAAATTCTATCTTCTTTTCTTACTTTACTTCTTCACTTTTCTAAATACTTATTACTTCTCAAAGCATACTCCTTAAAACTGAAATTCTATTTTCTTTTCTTACTTTACTATTCAATTTTCAAATACTTATTACTTCTCAAAGAATACTCCTTAAAATTGAAATTCTATCTTCTTTTCTTAATTTACTTCTTCACTTTTCTAAATACTTATTACTTCTCAAAGCATACTCCTTAAAACTGAAATTCTATCTTCTTTTCTTACTTTACTTCTTCACTTTTCTAAATACTTATTACTTCTCAAAGCATACTCCTTAAAACTGAAATTCTATCTTCTTTTCTTACTTTACTATTCACTTTTCTAAATACTTATTACTTCTCAAAGAATACTCCTTAAAACTGAAATTCTATCTTCTTTTCTTACTTTACTTCTTCACTTTTCTAAATACTTATTACTTCTCAAAGCATACTCCTTAAAATTGAAATTCTATCTTCTTTTCTTACTTTACTTCTTCAATTTTCAAATACTTATTACTTCTCAAAGAATACTCCTTAAAACTGAAATTCTATCTTCTTTTCTTACTTTACTATTCACTTTTCTAAATACTTATTACTTCTCAAAGCATACTCCTTAAAACTGAAATTCTATCTTCTTTTCTTACTTTACTTATTCACTTTTCTAAATACTTATTACTTCTCAAAGCATACTCCTTAAAACTGAAATTCTATCTTCTTTTATTACTAAACTTCTTCAATTTTCAAATACTTATTACTTCTCAAAGCATACTCCTTAAAATTGAAATTCTATCTTCTTTTCTTACTTTACTTCTTCATTCATCAAAATCTTATTTCTTCTAAAAGCATACTCCTTAAAATTGAAATTCTATCTTCTTTTCTTACTTTACTATTCACTTTTCTAAATACTTATTACTTCTCAAAGCATACTCCTTAAAATTGAAATTCTATCTTCTTTTCTTACTTTACTTCTTCACTTTTCTAAATACTTATTACTTCTCAAAGCATACTCCTTAAAACTGAAATTCTATTTTCTTTTCTTACTTTACTATTCAATTTTCAAATACTTATTACTTCTCAAAGAATACTCCTTAAAACTGAAATTCTATCTTCTTTTCTTACTTTACTTCTTCACTTTTCTAAATACTTATTACTTCTCAAAGCATACTCCTTAAAACTGAAATTCTATCTTCTTTTATTACTAAACTTCTTCAATTTTCAAATACTTATTACTTCTCAAAGAATACTCCTTAAAACTGAAATTCTATCTTCTTTTCTTACTTTACTATTCACTTTTCTAAATACTTATTACTTCTCAAAGCATACTCCTTAAAACTGAAATTCTATCTTCTTTTCTTACTTTACTTATTCACTTTTCTAAATACTTATTACTTCTCAAAGCATACTCCTTAAAACTGAAATTCTATCTTCTTTTATTACTAAACTTCTTCAATTTTCAAATACTTATTACTTCTCAAAGCATACTCCTTAAAATTGAAATTCTATCTTCTTTTCTTACTTTACTTCTTCATTCATCAAAATCTTATTTCTTCTAAAAGCATACTCCTTAAAATTGAAATTCTATCTTCTTTTCTTACTTTACTATTCACTTTTCTAAATACTTATTACTTCTCAAAGCATACTCCTTAAAATTGAAATTCTATCTTCTTTTCTTACTTTACTTCTTCACTTTTCTAAATACTTATTACTTCTCAAAGCATACTCCTTAAAACTGAAATTCTATTTTCTTTTCTTACTTTACTATTCAATTTTCAAATACTTATTACTTCTCAAAGAATACTCCTTAAAATTGAAATTCTATCTTCTTTTCTTAATTTACTTCTTCACTTTTCTAAATACTTATTACTTCTCAAAGCATACTCCTTAAAACTGAAATTCTATCTTCTTTTCTTACTTTACTTCTTCACTTTTCTAAATACTTATTACTTCTCAAAGCATACTCCTTAAAACTGAAATTCTATCTTCTTTTCTTACTTTACTATTCACTTTTCAAATACTTATTACTTCTCAAAGAATACTCCTTAAAACTGAAATTCTATCTTCTTTTCTTACTTTACTTATTCACTTTTCTAAATACTTATTACTTCTCAAAGAATACTCCTTAAAACTGAAATTCTATCTTCTTTTCTTACTTTACTTCTTCATTCATCAAAATCTTATTTCTTCTCAAAGCATACTCCTTAAAATTGAAATTCTATCTTCTTTTCTTACTTTACTTCTTCACTTTTCTAAATACTTATTACTTCTCAAAGCATACTCCTTAAAACTGAAATTCTATCTTCTTTTATTACTAAACTTTTTCACTTTTCTAAATACTTATTACTTCTCAAAGCATACTCCTTAAAACTGAAATTCTATCTTCTTTTCTTACTTTACTATTCACTTTTCAAATACTTATTACTTCTCAAAGAATACTCCTTAAAACTGAAATTCTATCTTCTTTTATTACTAAACTTCTTCACTTTTCTAAATACTTATTACTTCTCAAAGCATACTCCTTAAAACTGAAATTCTATCTTCTTTTCTTACTTTACTTATTCACTTTTCTAAATACTTATTACTTCTCAAAGAATACTCCTTAAAACTGAAATTCTATCTTCTTTTCTTACTTTACTTCTTCATTCATCAAAATCTTATTACTTCTCAAAGCATATTACTTAAAACTGAAATTCTATCTTCTTTTCTTAATTTACTTCTTCACTTTTCAAATACTTATTACTTCTCAAAGCATACTCCTTAAAACTGAAATTCTATCTTCTTTTATTACTAAACTTCTTCAAT
Source organism: Loxodes magnus (assembly GCA_946699065.1). Lineage (NCBI taxonomy): Eukaryota > Ciliophora > Karyorelictea > Loxodida > Loxodidae > Loxodes > Loxodes magnus. The sequence goes on from CAMPDV010004447.1 coordinate 24,235, forward strand.
TTTCAAATACTTATTACTTCTCAAAGCATACTCCTTAAAATTGAAATTCTATCTTCTTTTCTTACTTTACTTCTTCATTCATCAAAATCTTATTTCTTCTCAAAGCATACTCCTTAAAATTGAAATTCTATCTTCTTTTCTTACTTTACTATTCACTTTTCTAAATACTTATTACTTCTCAAAGCATACTCCTTAAAATTGAAATTCTATCTTCTTTTCTTACTTTACTTCTTCACTTTTCTAAATACTTATTACTTCTCAAAGCATACTCCTTAAAACTGAAATTCTATCTTCTTTTCTTACTTTACTTATTCACTTTTCTAAATACTTATTACTTCTCAAAGCATACTCCTTAAAACTGAAATTCTATTTTCTTTTCTTACTTTACTATTCAATTTTCAAATACTTATTACTTCTCAAAGCATACTCCTTAAAACTGAAATTCTATCTTCTTTTCTTACTTTACTTCTTCATTCATCAAAATCTTATTTCTTCTCAAAGCATACTCCTTAAAACTGAAATTCTATCTTTTATTCTTACCAAACTTCTTCAATTTTCTAAATACTTATTACTTCTCAAAGCATACTCCTTAAAATTGAAATTCTATCTTCTTTTCTTAATTTACTTCTTCACTTTTCTAAATACTTATTACTTCTCAAAGCATACTCCTTAAAACTGAAATTCTATCTTCTTTTCTTACTTTACTTCTTCACTTTTCTAAATACTTATTACTTCTCAAAGCATACTCCTTAAAACTGAAATTCTATCTTCTTTTCTTACTTTACTATTCACTTTTCAAATACTTATTACTTCTCAAAGAATACTCCTTAAAACTGAAATTCTATCTTCTTTTCTTACTTTACTTATTCACTTTTCTAAATACTTATTACTTCTCAAAGAATACTCCTTAAAACTGAAATTCTATCTTCTTTTCTTACTTTACTTATTCACTTTTCTAAATACTTATTACTTCTCAAAGCATACTCCTTAAAACTGAAATTCTATCTTTTATTCTTACCAAACTTCTTCAATTTTCTAAATACTTATTACTTCTCAAAGCATACTCCTTAAAATTGAAATTCTATCTTCTTTTCTTACTTTATTTCTTCATTCATCAAAATCTTATTACTTCTCAAAGCATACTCTTAAAAATTGAAATTCTATCTTTTATTCTTACCAAACTTCTTCAATTTTCTTAATTCTTATTACTTCTCAAAGAATACTCCTTAAAACTGAAATTCTATCTTCTTTTCTTAATTTACTTCTTCACTTTTCTAAATACTTATTACTTCTCAAAGCATACTCCTTAAAACTGAAATTCTATCTTCTTTTCTTACTTTACTATTCACTTTTCTAAATACTTATTACTTCTCAAAGCATACTCCTTAAAACTGAAATTCTATCTTCTTTTCTTACTTTACTTATTCACTTTTCTAAATACTTATTACTTCTCAAAGCATACTCCTTAAAACTGAAATTCTATCTTCTTTTATTACTAAACTTCTTCAATTTTCAAATACTTATTACTTCTCAAAGCATACTCCTTAAAATTGAAATTCTATCTTCTTTTCTTACTTTACTTCTTCATTCATCAAAATCTTATTTCTTCTCAAAGCATACTCCTTAAAACTGAAATTCTATCTTTTATTCTTACCAAACTTCTTCAATTTTCTTAATTCTTATTACTTCTCAAAGAATACTCCTTAAAACTGAAATTCTATCTTCTTTTCTTAATTTACTTCTTCACTTTTCTAAATACTTATTACTTCTCAAAGCATACTCCTTAAAACTGAAATTCTATCTTCTTTTCTTACTTTACTATTCACTTTTCTAAATACTTATTACTTCTCAAAGCATACTCCTTAAAACTGAAATTCTATCTTCTTTTATTACTAAACTTCTTCACTTTTCTAAATACTTATTACTTCTCAAAGCATACTCCTTAAAACTGAAATTCTATCTTCTTTTCTTACTTTACTTATTCACTTTTCTAAATACTTATTACTTCTCAAAGAATACTCCTTAAAACTGAAATTCTATCTTCTTTTCTTACTTTACTTCTTCATTCATCAAAATCTTATTACTTCTCAAAGCATATTACTTAAAACTGAAATTCTATCTTCTTTTATTACTAAACTTCTTCAATTTTCAAATACTTATTACTTCTCAAAGCATACTCCTTAAAACTGAAATTCTATCTTCTTTTATTACTAAACTTCTTCAATTTTCAAATACTTATTACTTCTCAAAGCATACTCCTTAAAATTGAAATTCTATCTTCTTTTCTTACTTTACTTCTTCATTCATCAAAATCTTATTTCTTCTCAAAGCATACTCCTTAAAATTGAAATTCTATCTTCTTTTCTTACTTTACTATTCACTTTTCTAAATACTTATTACTTCTCAAAGCATACTCCTTAAAATTGAAATTCTATCTTCTTTTCTTACTTTACTTCTTCACTTTTCTAAATACTTATTACTTCTCAAAGCATACTCCTTAAAACTGAAATTCTATCTTCTTTTCTTACTTTACTTATTCACTTTTCTAAATACTTATTACTTCTCAAAGCATACTCCTTAAAACTGAAATTCTATTTTCTTTTCTTACTTTACTATTCAATTTTCAAATACTTATTACTTCTCAAAGCATACTCCTTAAAACTGAAATTCTATCTTCTTTTCTTACTTTACTTCTTCATTCATCAAAATCTTATTTCTTCTCAAAGCATACTCCTTAAAACTGAAATTCTATCTTTTATTCTTACCAAACTTCTTCAATTTTCTAAATACTTATTACTTCTCAAAGCATACTCCTTAAAATTGAAATTCTATCTTCTTTTCTTAATTTACTTCTTCACTTTTCTAAATACTTATTACTTCTCAAAGCATACTCCTTAAAACTGAAATTCTATCTTTTTTTCTTACTTTACTTCTTCACTTTTCTAAATACTTATTACTTCTCAAAGCATACTCCTTAAAACTGAAATTCTATCTTCTTTTCTTACTTTACTATTCACTTTTCAAATACTTATTACTTCTCAAAGAATACTCCTTAAAACTGAAATTCTATCTTCTTTTCTTACTTTACTTATTCACTTTTCTAAATACTTATTACTTCTCAAAGAATACTCCTTAAAACTGAAATTCTATCTTCTTTTCTTACTTTACTTCTTCATTCATCAAAATCTTATTTCTTATCAAAGCATACTCCTTAAAATTGAAATTCTATCTTCTTTTATTACTAAACTTCTTCAATTTTCAAATACTTATTACTTCTCAAAGCATACTCCTTAAAATTGAAATTCTATCTTCTTTTCTTACTTTACTATTCAATTTTCAAATACTTATTACTTCTCAAAGCATACTCCTTAAAACTGAAATTCTATCTTCTTTTCTTACTTTACTTCTTCATTCATCAAAATCTTATTTCTTCTCAAAGCATACTCCTTAAAACTGAAATTCTATCTTTTATTCTTACCAAACTTCTTCAATTTTCTAAATACTTATTACTTCTCAAAGCATACTCCTTAAAACTGAAATTCTATCTTCTTTTCTTAATTTACTTCTTCACTTTTCTAAATACTTATTACTTCTCAAAGCATACTCCTTAAAACTGAAATTCTATCTTCTTTTCTTACTTTACTTCTTCATTCATCAAAATCTTATTTCTTATCAAAGCATACTCCTTAAAATTGAAATTCTATCTTCTTTTATTACTAAACTTCTTCAATTTTCAAATACTTATTACTTCTCAAAGCATACTCCTTAAAATTGAAATTCTATCTTCTTTTCTTACTTTACTATTCAATTTTCAAATACTTATTACTTCTCAAAGCATACTCCTTAAAATTGAAATTCTATCTTCTTTTCTTACTTTACTTCTTCATTCATCAAAATCTTATTTCTTCTCAAAGCATACTCCTTAAAACTGAAATTCTATCTTTTATTCTTACCAAACTTCTTCAATTTTCTTAATTCTTATTACTTCTCAAAGAATACTCCTTAAAACTGAAATTCTATCTTCTTTTCTTAATTTACTTCTTCACTTTTCTAAATACTTATTACTTCTCAAAGCATACTCCTTAAAACTGAAATTCTATCTTCTTTTCTTACTTTACTATTCAATTTTCAAATACTTATTACTTCTCAAAGCATACTCCTTAAAACTGAAATTCTATCTTCTTTTCTTACTTTACTTCTTCATTCATCAAAATCTTATTTCTTCTCAAAGCATACTCCTTAAAACTGAAATTCTATCTTTTATTCTTACCAAACTTCTTCAATTTTCAAATACTTATTACTTCTCAAAGCATACTCCTTAAAATTGAAATTCTATCTTCTTTTCTTACTTTACTTCTTCATTCATCAAAATCTTATTTCTTCTCAAAGAATACTCCTTAAAATTGAAATTCTATCTTCTTTTCTTACTTTACTATTCACTTTTCTAAATACTTATTACTTCTCAAAGCATACTCCTTAAAATTGAAATTCTATCTTCTTTTCTTACTTTACTTCTTCACTTTTCTAAATACTTATTACTTCTCAAAGCATACTCCTTAAAACTGAAATTCTATTTTCTTTTCTTACTTTACTATTCAATTTTCAAATACTTATTACTTCTCAAAGCATACTCCTTAAAACTGAAATTCTATCTTCTTTTCTTACTTTACTTCTTCATTCATCAAAATCTTATTTCTTCTCAAAGCATACTCCTTAAAACTGAAATTCTATCTTTTATTCTTACCAAACTTCTTCAATTTTCTAAATACTTATTACTTCTCAAAGAATACTCCTTAAAACTGAAATTCTATCTTCTTTTCTTACTTTACTATTCACTTTTCAAATACTTATTACTTCTCAAAGAATACTCCTTAAAACTGAAATTCTATCTTTTATTCTTACCAAACTTCTTCAATTTTCTAAATACTTATTACTTCTCAAAGAATACTCCTTAAAACTGAAATTCTATCTTCTTTTCTTACTTTACTATTCACTTTTCAAATACTTATTACTTCTCAAAGAATACTCCTTAAAACTGAAATTCTATCTTCTTTTATTACTAAACTTCTTCAATTTTCAAATACTTATTACTTCTCAAAGCATACTCCTTAAAATTGAAATTCTATCTTCTTTTCTTACTTTACTTCTTCATTCATCAAAATCTTATTTCTTCTCAAAGCATACTCCTTAAAATTGAAATTCTATCTTCTTTTCTTACTTTACTATTCACTTTTCTAAATACTTATTACTTCTCAAAGCATACTCCTTAAAATTGAAATTCTATCTTCTTTTCTTACTTTACTTCTTCACTTTTCTAAATACTTATTACTTCTCAAAGCATACTCCTTAAAACTGAAATTCTATTTTCTTTTCTTACTTTACTATTCAATTTTCAAATACTTATTACTTCTCAAAGCATACTCCTTAAAACTGAAATTCTATCTTCTTTTATTACTAAACTTCTTCAATTTTCAAATACTTATTACTTCTCAAAGCATACTCCTTAAAATTGAAATTCTATCTTCTTTTCTTACTTTACTATTCACTTTTCTAAATACTTATTACTTCTCAAAGCATATTACTTAAAATTGAAATTCTATCTTCTTTTCTTACTTTACTTCTTCACTTTTCTAAATACTTATTACTTCTCAAAGCATACTCCTTAAAATTGAAATTCTATCTTCTTTTCTTACTTTACTTATTCACTTTTCTAAATACTTATTACTTCTCAAAGCATACTCCTTAAAACTGAAATTCTATCTTCTTTTATTACTAAACTTCTTCAATTTTCAAATACTTATTACTTCTCAAAGCATACTCCTTAAAATTGAAATTCTATCTTCTTTTCTTACTTTACTTCTTCATTCATCAAAATCTTATTTCTTCTCAAAGCATACTCCTTAAAATTGAAATTCTATCTTCTTTTCTTACTTTACTATTCACTTTTCTAAATACTTATTACTTCTCAAAGCATACTCCTTAAAATTGAAATTCTATCTTCTTTTCTTACTTTACTTCTTCACTTTTCTAAATACTTATTACTTCTCAAAGCATACTCCTTAAAACTGAAATTCTATCTTCTTTTCTTACTTTACTTATTCACTTTTCTAAATACTTATTACTTCTCAAAGCATACTCCTTAAAACTGAAATTCTATCTTCTTTTCTTACTTTACTATTCAATTTTCAAATACTTATTACTTCTCAAAGCATACTCCTTAAAACTGAAATTCTATTTTCTTTTCTTACTTTACTATTCAATTTTCAAATACTTATTACTTCTCAAAGCATACTCCTTAAAACTGAAATTCTATCTTCTTTTCTTACTTTACTTCTTCATTCATCAAAATCTTATTTCTTCTCAAAGCATACTCCTTAAAACTGAAATTCTATCTTTTATTCTTACCAAACTTCTTCAATTTTCTAAATACTTATTACTTCTCAAAGAATACTCCTTAAAACTGAAATTCTATCTTCTTTTCTTACTTTACTATTCACTTTTCAAATACTTATTAC